>PVIH01005166.1:0-128110 GCA_004025045.1 Sigmodon hispidus | reverse complement strand
GGGCATGGATACAGCATCTCATCTCTGCAATGGGACAGCCCTTGGCCTCTGGGCATGGCACAGCCTCTCATCTCTGCAATGGGACAGCCCTTGGCCTCTGGGCATGGATACAGCATCTCATCTCTGCAATGGGACAGCCCTTGGCCTCTGGGCATGGATACAGCATCTCATCTCTGCAATGGGACAGACCTTAGTCTCTGGGCATGGGTACAGCATCTCATCTCTGCAATGGGACAGACCTTAGTCTCTGGGCATGGATACAGCCTCTTGTATCTGCAATGGGGCAGGCCTTGCTCTCTGAGCATGGTCACAGTTGCTGGTGAGTGACATGGTCTTTTCTCTCTGCACTGACAAAGGTTTGGACATGATCTTATCTGTTCAATAGTCAGAGCAGGAAAAACAGAAACCAATCAGCTGACCAAGCTGTCACCAAGCCTGACACAGTGGCACATGCCTGTAATCCCAGCACTCAGAAAGCTGAGAAAAAAAATCATGAGTTCCAGGTCAGCCTGAACTATATAGTAAGACTCTATTGTTGAGAGAAGAGAGGAAGAAGAAAAGAAAAAAAGGAAGGAGAAAGAGAAATAGAAGGCATATTGTCCTCAGGTGATAACACACAATTGGGACCACTTTTAATGTTACTAAATGTAGAAGCCAATTTTTGAGGTCCAGAGACTTTTCTATTTATTGTTTCAGTTTGAGCAAGCCACCTTTTTGAGCCAAAGAAAAATGTTTTTCTATCTCATGTAGCTGATGTAAAGACCAAATCTGAACACAAAATACACACACACACACACACAAAAAAGCACATGAAAAACAATAAGGTCCACATAGAATTACCATCTGAGTCAACAATTCTATTCCTGGGAATAGAACCAAACAAAAACAAGCAACAACAAAAGCAGAGAGACTTGAACAAGCTCTGTGCTGTGGAATAGTCCCTTTGTCTACTGTGAAGATTTGCTGCTGTTATTGGCTTAATAAACAAGCTGACTGGCCAGTAGCTAAACAGAATAAGGTTAGGTAGGAGAGTCAAACTGAGAATGCTGAGAAGGAAGGACAGAGTCTAGAGTCATCAATAGAAAGAAAGAAGCAAGATGGGCATGCTGTACTAAGGTGCCAAACCACATGGCAGAGGGTAGATAAGAAATATGGGTTAACTTAAAGTGTAAGAGTAACAAGCCTGAGCTATTGACCAAGCATTTACAATTAATATTAAGCCTCTGTGTGTTTATTTGGGAGCTGCTGGCAGGACAGAAATTTCCGCCTACAGCAGTTTCTGGCAGCAATGCTTACAGAGGCCACAAGGGGGGCAGCTCACGTGACCATAGTGGATAAGTGATTGTAGAATATGCAGTATATAGACAGAGTGGAATGCCATTTGATCCCCAGAAAGGCATGAAATCTCAGCCCATGCTACATTATGGATGAACCTCAGAGCTATTATTTGGGACTGAAAGATGGATCTGTGTGAGGCTTTTTTAAAGTATGCAAAGTGATCAAACCCATGAAGAAAGCAATGCAGCAGGTGCCAGGAGCTGAAGGGGCAGGGGAGCTGTTCAGTGAGAGATGAAACTTCTGTAGATAGATGATGGCGATGTTTGCAGAATGTTGTGAATGTATTTACTGCTACTCAGTCATACACTTAGGGTGGCTCAACAGGGTTTAAATTTCTATATATGTTTTATCACAATAAAGCAGAGGGTATGACTTGATTGCAGAAAGGCTGCCTCGCATACACAGGACCCCAAATTCCATCCCAGAACCATCACATATAACAGATTACTGGGCATTAACAACAATGTATCAAACATCTACATTGGGCTGTGGCTTCAGCTCAGTGCTAGAACACTGTGTAACTGAGTCCAGTGCTACAACAAAGACACTTGACCCTGCTGTGATAGTGCATTCCTGAGCACACAGCAGGTAGAGGCACAGGCCTGTACACAAACCAGAGTCTGGGAGAAGCACATTCTAAAGCCCTTTACTCTCAGGACACTGGCCCTCCTGCTTGGGTTCTTGCCTGTTTGTATTTGGTTCCGGTTTTTAAGCTGCCTTCAGCCTCAGGCTGGAGTTGAGATCCAGGCGAGAGAGGAAAAGCGGTTGATACATTGTTTCCCACAACAGGATCAGCATGCCAGCTCTTGAAAGGCTTTGAGTCCTTGAGATGTACATGAGTGGGATTCCAGCTGAAGCTCGGAACCCTGTGAGTGTGCAAAGTGTCACACCACTTCTCCCTCAAGACCTGCCTGGCAGGGGTTTGCCCTGACATAAGGTCATGGAAATCGAAAGCTCATCTAATTGTATTTCCAGCATTATATCTCCAGTCCCCAGTGTTGAGTAATGATTGAAGGCATGGACTACATGATAGCAGTTCTTTTAAAATTTAAAGAACAACACAAAGCAACAACAAAAAAGAACACATAGGTTGATTTACCCTATCAGACCCTGTGATGATATATTTTATATTTAATAAAATCAGCCTGGAATATCAGAGAGAGGAAACAGACCACAATCAATTCTCACGCAACCAACTTCTCAGGGTAAAAGCTATCTTCAAGAGTCCTCAGCCTGGCTGGTCGCTTCTACAGAATACTTCACTGTCTGCCTATGCCTGCCTTAAATATCTTCTTCACCCAGTTGTTTCAATTCTGGGTTCAACTCTGCATCATAATCCTAGAGTTAAGATTAAAGGTGTGAGCTACTATTATTTGGTTGTTAGATCTTGAACTCACAGAAACACAGAAAGATCTCTGTCTCCTGAGTGATGGGATTAAAGACATAGGTCACACTTGGTCATTCCCATGCTGAGATTAAAAGCATAAGTTACCACTCTCTGACCCTTGTGGCTTGACTGTGGATGATTCTGTTCTCTGATATTCCAGGCTGATTTTATTAAATATAAACTATATCAATCACAGACTCCAGATTCTTATGTACCATCTGCAGCAACGTAGATGTTCATAAGCCTTTGTAAAGGCAAAAAGTAGGGCTCTGTCCCTTTGATGTAGTAGTGCTATCTTTAAAATTATTTATAATAAAGCAAGATCTGTTTGACAAAAGTAACTGTAGAATTACGTTAAGATGAGAAAGGGTACATGATGACGGGGCTGGAGAGATGGCTCAGAGGTTAAGAGCACTGGCTGCTCTTCCAAAGGACCATGGTTCAATTTCCAGCACACTCATGGTGGCTCACAAATATTTATAACTCCAGTTCCAGGGGATCTGACACCTTCACACCAATGCACATAAAATAAATTTAAATAAATCATTAAAAAACTTAAAAAAAAAAGAAAGGGCACATGATGAAATGCCTAACAATAGAAGCAGGAAGTGGGGAAAAGCGCTACAGCAGTTATAATGGTTGGTGACATGGTAAAGAGATGCCTAGAAGAAGAAGGGTGATGAGTTCAAGATCAGCTGGCATATGGATGAGATTCTGCCTCAAAAGCTATTAAGGACTGGAGGGCTACCTCAGCAGTCAAGTTCTCTTGCTGCTCTTACAGAGGACTGGCGTGCAGCTCCCAGCACCCACAGTGGGCAGCTCACAACTGCTTATAACTTCAGGTCCAGGGCATCTGCATCCTCTTTCTGGCCTCTGAGGTATCCACACAACAAGCACCTATACACACAAACATACATATACAATAAAATAAAGGTTTAAAAATTTTAAAGTGACTTTTAGAAAGACTAAAATATCAGGCACATTATGAAGATAATGAAATGTGCATATTATCAAAAACTAGAAGCAAATATATGCAAATAACCAAACATGTTAATGTTTAGAATGATTACACATTTGTAGCTATTTTATTTATTTTTAATTGTGTGCACATATGCACAATGCAGGAGTACACAACACATAAATGTAAAAACCCTTGGAGGCCAGAGCATCAGATGCCCAAGGAGCTGGAATTACAGGGCCACCAGATGTTGGTGCTGAGAACTGAACTCTACTCTTAACCTCTGACCTATCTCTTAACCCCCTTTGTATCTAGACACTGACATCCCAAAACTGTGTTGTCCTCTCATGGAAGCTGCTGATTATTATGGGATACAGAAAGTATTTCTGGAAGAGGAAACCCAGCTGTTTTCCTCTTAGTCACAAACTCACCTCACTTCAGGAAGTTGAGTTTTCATAGAGCCAAATCCGTGAGTTTTCTACAGAGGCTTCTGCTGCTGAACTCACAAGTGGCTGGTGGATTCTAAGTGATTCCTCTGTGCTTTACCAGCATCCTCCACCCATCACCAACCTCTCTATAAGAAGAAACCTGATTTGGGGTGGAAGCACGGGCGGGGGGTGGGGGGCAGACATGGCTCAGTGCTTAAGAGCCTGGTCTAGCAGAGGACCTGGTTTAAATCCCCAGTACCATCTGTAACTCGTGTTCCAGATGATGTGACATCTTCTCCTGGCTTCCACGGTGATACAGAGAGACACTGCTGGCATAACACCCCACACACATTTTTTTTGTAAATCTATGCCTCTTCTGATTAATTTTCTCTAATTTACAGTCAAGGGTAAGTGTATTCCCAAACATTTCAGATTCCTTATGTCCCCGCAAACACTTCAAAACCCTTACAAAGCCTCAAACACTAACTTTGAACAGAAATCAAGAGAATCACCTTACTTTTTCCAAGCAGGGTCTTTCTATGATGTTAAGGTCAGCTTAGAACTCATAATTCTTCTGCCTCAGCATTCCACGTGCTGTGAAGGCAGGTGTGCTGCACCAGGCCAAATTGTCAGTATTTGATGAGGTCCAGTTTACTTGAGCATAAAACGTGAGTGATGACATCATGACATCCCTCCACACTAAGCTGGTTTTATCCATTTCTCCTATATATTCAATATAATGTCATACTATGTGTCTTTCCCTCAAGTCATATTGAGCTTTTTTGTGGACCATATTAATTAGCATATACATAACTATTAAAACAGTTCATTAAAACATGTAGCTGACAATCTATGAGCTTTTCTAGAAAGGTCTGTTGTCATTCTTATAATTTATCTTTTTTTTTTTTTTTTAATATCTCTTCCCAGTCCAGCATTGCAGAATTCTGGCAAATGAAATTCTTAGCTTTTCTCTCATGTTTAGCAAATCCTCTCTTCTGTGTGTGTGTGTGTGTGTGTGTGTGTGTGTATGTGTGTGTGTGTGTGTGTGTGTGAGAGAGAGAGAGAGAGAGAGAGAGAGAGAGAGAGAGAGAGAGAGAGAGAGTTATACTATAGCCCAGGCTGGCCTGGAACTCACTCCTCTCCAGGGTGATATTACAAATATGAACCACCACACCTGTTTGTCCTTTAGAAAAACATTTTAGAAGCAAATTACCTGTTCTTACCCAGAGCTTTATAAAACAGCTGGCTACCTCAGAACCCAGATACCTTCATCTGAACATGAAGAAAGAAAACACTCCTTCCCGGTGCTCTTACCTGAACCCTGGAGTTGCTGGCTGGACAGGGACACTGTACAAATGGAGAGCCCACACACTGTAAATAAAACCATGCCTTCCTGCCATAGAACTCCCCAGTGGACAGAACTGCAAAATAGCAGGAAGGGGAGGGGACAGAGGGAGGCACAAGATGTCTTGGACAAGCTTCAAAAGTCACAGCAGTACTGGGGTCACTGCATCTCTTTGGAGCACCCCTGGATGTAGAAAACTTTGCCCCTTTCTTCTGTCCTCAGAAATAAAATAAGGGGACTCCAGGAGTTCCAGCAGGTAAAATGTGGGAGAAGGGATCCTCACTGAAGATTTCTTTCCTTAATGTGAACAGTTTTCTCATTGGCCTTGAGTCCACTGTATTGGGCAACAGGTATAAAAATAACAAAGATGGCTGTGACAGTAACTAGGTGGCCTTTGATTACAGACCAACAGGATTACTTTTGTTTACTAATGATTAGTTACTGTTGCCTGTGGCTTTCATCAAAGGCAAAACTAAATTCAAGGGTATCCTATGATTCAGTTCATCTTCTCATTGGCATTCACATCTCTGCAGGGCACTTTGATAGCCAGAAGAAAAGGCACTTCAGATGTGCTTTAGGGGTATGTTCAGAAGGTAGCTCTGAGCTCTTGTGATTTATTTCTAAAGCTCTAGATAAAGCCAGACACTGCCAGTGACCATGCTCAGTCCTTTAAACACACCAAACTGTAAAATAAAGTAATTTGCTCCTAGGTAGGTATTTAGCTCAGTGGTGGAGTAACAAACACAAGGCTCTGGGTTCAGTTCTCAGCTAAAAAGCTGGCAGTGGTGGTGCACACCTTTAATCCAGCACTCAGGAGGCAGAGGCAAGCAGATCTGCTTGAGTTTGAGGCCAGCCTGGTCTACAGAGGAAGTTTCACATGAATAGGGACTGAAGAAGTCTAGAGGCTAGCTCGGGCTTCGATATGTAATCACAGGCATATGCCAGGGGAAGTGGCTCTTTTTGGCAGGCAGAAACCCCTTTCATGAGTTCCTGAGGAATGCTGGTCCCTCTATAGACCAGCCTGGGCTGAGCAAACATCAGTGTTATCTACTGTTTTGGGGGACTTGAGGGTCCCTTTGGACCTCTTCTCTTGCAGAAAATCCAAGTTTTAGCTTTTGGCATGCTGGATGTGGCAAGCCCAACCAGATCCTTCCACCATCTATGTAGTTAGTTTAAAACATGCACAGAGCAGATGAGGTATCACCCATCCCTTCACCCACCTTCAGCCCCACTTCCTGCCTGCCCCAGGAGCATACTGCAGCTCTGCTGGGTGCATCTTGCAACCATTCCTCTTCAGTTTCTCCTGAGAAATGCTGAAGCATCCAGGCAAAAGCACAAGTCTCCAGGGCTTAAAATGCTAATATCCTGTTCTGAGAAGGATGGGAACTCCACCTTAATGGCCACATGGGGAAAGGCTACACAGGGAAGCCTTGCCTTAGCAGAGCTGAGCAGCCCCACATACCCTTCTCAGCACAGCAGTCAACCCCAACAATGAACCCGGGAGGAGGTGGAACTGGATTTGGCAGCATCTATTAAACTAGGTAGCATCCACTGAGCTAGATCTGGCTTCTTTAGGCTTGGCTGCTACAGCCAAGACTCCAAGTCCTTTCGTGTATGTGTAGAGGTTGCTAGAGGTCACTTAGCTTCAGCCTACCACAGGCCCCTCTGTTCCCCTGACCAATCAGAATCCTCTCTGGTTGTATTCCTAGCCCTGTGACTGACCCACTGTTTATACTACTCTTCTGCCAGTTTGTGGTACTCATTCTTTGCATAAGAAGTGGTCACCAGCATCCCTTCTCTTCCCTTCAAAGCCTGCTAAGCTGCCTCTCTGGGCATCCCTCTGTATCTGATCTAAGATGTCTAATCTCAGGCAGGTCCTGAGTTCGATTCCCAGCAACCACATGGTGGCTCACAACCATCTGTGATGACATCAGGTACCCTCTTCTGAATACTGTATACATAATAAAAATAAATAAACCATTTTTAGAAAAAAAAAAAAGTCTCTTCTCACTGCAACCTATGTAGGCAATACTGACTACAGCTGACCTTGAGCTATTTAGCCACATTAGGGAATGACACATGCCACCAGTGCCACAAGGTCCAGGTCATGTTAAAATCCATCTCCATGGAGATCACACCATCCCAGCTCTGACTCAGCAGAGGCACTGTGTTTATCCACAGAATCTTACTTGGGCTACCCTGAAGTCCATTATGTCCTGGCCTGGATATTTGTCAGGGACAGGACTCTGTTCTAGAAGATGCCATGTGTCTACCCCACATCTCTGTTGCTACTATGAAAGGTGAACTTTATCATATTTCTATATGGTTCTCCAGCCACAGTCCCCCTGAAGGGACATGGTCTTCTGTACATACAACAAACAATACATGCTTGCCCCTCCCTGACCCTTCTAGAATAAGTACCACTGCCTTCCAATCCTGTCCTATTTATGTATGGTACCATCCTTTGCCACCCTGCTGCCACTGTCACCCTTACCCGGTGGGGCTCATGGAGAGGTGAGCAAGGGTACAGGTGGGCAGATGATGCTGGGATTAACCACAAAAGTGGGAGGCAGCCTTGGCAACCCAGAGGAACCCTGTTCTGATTAGTCCCAGCAAACAATGGGCTGTTTACTGGGATTTTCTGAGCTTGCTAATGAGAGGAGGAAATTCTTATTCACCCCACACCCTGAGTGCAGGAGGCCAAGGCTAAGGCTCACCTCCCAGTAAAGGGTCTTGCCAGCAGCTCTGGCCAGCCACCCAGAGACATAGGAACTTGGTCACTCACATTTTGCCATTTATGAAAAACTGTTTGAACAGATTTGGCTTTCTAGGGCTGTGCCTGCTTTACCTTGGTGAAGTAGAGAGTGGGGTAATTCCCAGTGACATCTTCAAATCCACAAAAGGGTAACAAAAAACCTTCAAACTGTCACTTACCCTCTTTGATTCCTTTGTTACTCACCCAAAGTGGTCCCGCCCTCCATTTCCCTCAGAGCTTTTCTCCAACACCGGCTCAATGATTCTCTCCCAACCATCAGGAATGGGTCTTTAGGAAGAGACACCAGGGTCAGGGCCAAAAATGATCTGTAAGCTTCAGCATCGGCTGCCTTTAAAGAATTATCCTTGAGATGATTTCATGTCACTTAGGTTGACCAGGGAAAAACTTCCTACCTCTACCTCCCAAGTGCGAGGACCACAGATGCATGCTTTTACACCCTGGCGTTTACATCCAACGCAGGGCTCTGTGCATGCCCCAGTCTTGCCTCTTTTTATAACATGTCTACCTTACTTTACAATGGAGATGCATCACTAGAACCAGGTTGGCAAATTCTTTTAATATACATATACAAAATGACAAATAGAGATTCACAGCATTTACAAGGAATCAAATAACTTTTTGAAAACAACAACAACAAATCCTTCATTCAGCAAAAATGCATGTCTTGTACACAGGTCCCTGTTTCAGTGTCAATGGTGCTTTACCACCTCAGGAGCATCACTTGATTGACACAGGCCGCAGCACCCCAGTGTGAATTAGTTATCACCAAAATCATAGCCAAGAAGGCCGGATAGCAAGTCACCCACAGTGGGCACCAATATGTACCCCCCAAAAGGGACCAATTATTAAATTATAGAAGCGGCTCAAAGTATTTTCTAAATATAAATGGCAATGCCTAAAAGAACACAAAGGCTAAAATGAAGTACATGGATATCTAAGCAAATTGATACACATTATATGAGCTGATGTCCCCCCACCAAGACTAGCTAGAAGGTCCCACTTATTTTGCTCTAAGTCTTTCCGCTCCCCTTTCCCTGCATCCTGAGAAGAAGCTGTTTGTGGGCACACTATACCCACCATCCTGGCTTTAAGCTGCTGAAAGACACAGACTCATACTTCTTGGCACTGGTCTGAGGGACACTTCCGCTTTTCCTATGTGCGATGAAGCCACAATGCAGAAGCCATGCCCCGACTCCAGGAAACTTTGACAGGAACAGGACTGACCTGTCCTGAGAAATATCCGGATACACATCTCCATATGCACATGATGCTGGATCACTGGTGTCTTAGAAAAGACTTTCACCATGAAGCGAATCTCAAATTAAATGCATTTTTGCTTTGTATGTAACAACAGCAACGTAGGGTGTGGAATCAATCTTGAATGGCTTGGATATGACAAGGCACAGTATTTAGAAATGGCATTCTGTAGTGGTGATGGTTCTCACCTGCAGAAGCAGATCTACCATGTAAAAATGAGAATCAGAACAGATGATACCCCTAAGAGCAGTGTCTCTTGAGAGCCCTGACTAGCTGTCTACCACTCTCTTACTTTTTAGGATATAGCCTGGAATGTTTCTTTTTTCCCTAGACTTTCAAGTATTATTTATGATCACTTTTCCCCTACCACACGGTGGTCATACATATAGATACAATCTAAACCAAGGAGGCCTCTTCTCAACTCTATGAACAGAATTGGCAAATTATGGGCCGCTAAAGACAGAACAATTGAAATCATTAACATTTAAATCACCAATCTGATTGGCCCATTGAGGCCCATGTTGTTCGTGAGCATCAGACACCATTCTGGCAAGAGGTTCTTTGTTGCTTCTCTTTTTTTTTTTTTCCTTTCAAAGTAGAACATATGCCTTAAATCAAGAGGGAAGTTTGGGGAACTGAAAATAATACTCAAGGTCTTCCACTGTATGTAGAATTCAGGTATTTGGTAATAAAATTTATATAGACAGACAGATTTTTACAAAGTCAGAGACTATTATAGCTTTTAAAAACATATTAGTTTTCAAAATCACCCAGAAATCCCAAGTAATATTCATCCGGGGCAGACATTTGATCAAACACTTTTCACACTGTATAAAATTGCCTGGGACCAGCCCAGGTCTTGAATGTGACTCAGTATAAACATATCCTGATGTTCAGGGATTGTTAAGAGGTCTGTGGGAACTAGAAGTTAGGACAGCTGGGAAAGATATTAGGACTGGTCACAAACTCAATGTATTACTTCTCCACTGTCATTAGCTGTAACAGCAAATAAAGGCTGCAATGAGACTCAAGCGGAAGCCTCAGTGAACATGAACAAGGACCAAAAGGCTTTCTTCACTTATTTAAAGCATTTCTCATATTAACAACACAACTGTTGAAAACTGTAGTAGAGAAAACACACTAAGTATAATCTCCAAAGTATATCACTGCATTCTATTAGCAAAAAACAAAACAACCTTGTTAAGTTGAGGCATCTATTCAAGGACTGTCTCTCTCTCTCTCTCTCTCTCTCTCTCACACACACACACACACACACACACACACACACACACACACACACTGCACCTGCTCTGTGCACTGAACTACTTCATGACACAGGGAACAGCAATGGGACCACCTGACCACAATCCCCAGCGGTGTAGACTCTAAGTGAACATGCCTAGGGTGCACAGCAGGGTTCCGGATAATCCCAGGTTCAGGGTCAAGGTTGCCTGCTGTGAGATCACTTGCTTTAGACTCTAGATTTGGGGCCAGGGTAGAGGAGGGACTGATGGACCATTACCTCCCTCTCTAACACTGCAAATTTGTCAGTTTTCAAGCAAGAGCTGATGAGAGAGGATCTTACAGGAACCACAAAGAACAAGCTTGTCCAAAACAACAACCAAGGCGCACAGCAGGACCCCTCCCAGCCAGCTCCCCGTACAGATTAAAATGTAGAACTAGTCTTCCTTAGACCTAGTTTAAGGACATTTTTATCAGACTCCACAACGTCAACAAAGGGAAGTTACCCTCTGCGGGTGTTAGTGCGTGTGGTCTTCGTTAAAAGATAGCTCTCTCAGAGTTAAGGAGTCATCAAAATGAATCTCCAGCTGGCACAGCAGTGCATTACTGTTTCAGGATCATGTGACAGAGGTGTCTCCATATCTCTGGGAATCAGGACAGTTTGTCCCTTGTGTTCTCTGTGGAATGTCTGTGTCTTCATCATCTCACTGATGAAGACATTGCAAATGTCTTCTCAAGAAGCGCAGGTGCACATTATTTTGTTATTGAACTTGAAAGAATTTTCACATCGCCACTATTTCTGTGAACGGCAGTGTCTTAGGTCGTGATGATGAGCAAGACATGACCTCTGCTTGAACAGGTGAGAGAGACAAATGGGCTGGCAATGTTCTTCCTTATGATCTGGAAAGTAGCACTGTTTCAAGGATGCTATCATGCCCCGCACTGCCAAGGTGACAGGAGCCTCCTGTCTCTCCCTAGCTTGTGAATAAGGAACCTTGCAAGATGAACCTGCAGTCTTGAGCGGCACCCATTCCACCTTGGAAAACTGTGGGTGCCTGCCCAGCAGATCCAGATCCTTCATTGTCTCTCCCAGGCCTGACCTGACCCAGGCCACTCTATGGTTGTCAATGTCCTAGCAATCTTCATCAATGAGTTTCTTCATCAAATACAGAGGCTGTCCTTAATGTAGTTGCTCCTGAAAACCTGAAAGGCTCTTGGGACTGTTTGGAACTGCAGCAGGAATGTGCTAGTCTGTGGCAAATTCTCTGGGCCGCTGGTCAGTAGTCCCCATGCAGAAGGAGGCCTGGGCCCCTACATCCGGGCCACCTGAGAGTTCCTTGGCTTCCAGTGTGGGATAGACCAGTGCTTCGAGGCCTCCTCCTTTCCACAGGGTCACCAGGGCCTCTCGGGATCAAAGCCGAGTCCAACGCCTTCTCCTTGTCATTGGTTCCCAAAAGGAGGATTCAGCACTGAGCAGGAAGCCATTCCTGGACATCACACTGAAGAGATAAAACTGGTCTTCCTCCCCCATAGTACCTCAGAGGCATGACTGAGTAAGGCTCATTTCCTGAAGGGGGTGAGTTTGTGGAAAGTATGCCAGAAGAGTGAAGGCTTCCTCTTGGGCTCAGCCAAGGCAAAGACCTGCTGCTGTGGGATGCTGGTAGGCACCGTGATGTGGCGCTGGTGAAGGGGTGGCAGGCTCTGGTGGGGCGGCACTGCAGGGCAGCTGCTGTAGCCTAATCCAGGAAAGACAGACAAGCAAGACTAATCACTTAAAAGCCACATTGGGACCCAAAGTACTTAGCTGATTCACAGAAATCATAGGAACATCTAATAACTGTCCTAGGAAACAAGACTTTCAGATACTCTGTTATGGGGCCAGCAAAAGCCTACCCAAAACCTCACAGGAAGGAAGCTCAGGGGACGAAGTAGATCACCTTCCACCATGAGGGAGGTCAGTAAAGAATCAGAACTGGGCTCCTAGTGTGGACTGGACATAGTGACATGCTCAAACCAAGGCCTGGATGGAGCCGCCCTCTCTTGGCCCAAATGCTTCTCCACATGAGGATTTGGAAGGAAATTCTTTGGTCTCTGTGTGCCTTAGCTCCCTACTCTCTAAAATGGGAGTGACAGCACCAGCGTGTTATGAGAACAAATGAGGTGATGTTGTTCATTGGCATGATCTACCCTGGAGAGACATTGAGTGTGAGCACTAGGACCCTGATGTGGCCTGTCCATGAAGGCTTCTGTGTCACTGCCAAGTTACTCTAGTGTGGAAGCATCCCAGAAGAGGCCCAGCGGCTTCTTATCCACTGATGCACTGATTATCGAGACCTCACCTCACTAAACTGTGGTATAGTCATGCTATAGAATATTACTTTAACTATGTAAAGATGTGTCACATTTGTTTATACTACTGCATTGTAAGAGGGACTGCTGAATTAAGCCAGCCTAGATACTTTAGGAATACCTGAAATTTAAAATGGAATTTAAAAATGTATTGCTTTGAGGAAAAAGTTATGCTTTTGTTTCCACAGAAAACAAAAGGCTGTGGATTCTTTCCAGGTTAAGAGTGATCAGGTTTGATCAGGGGAGACCGCCTAAAATCCTGGCTATAAACATAAGGAATAAACCTAAAAAACTACAAGACAGGTAATATGTATTTTACCCGTTCAAGCATAAAACAAAAAATCATCTTTGGCTGACAAGTGTACAATGCATAGTTCATAATTTTATAAATGCAGATACATTTGCTACCTTTGAAAGTTTGTGTGTTTTCAGAGCACAGGGACCAGACACCAATGAAAATGGGTGGCCTGGGCTGAAGAGACGGCTCATAGGTTAAGAACACTGGCAGTTCTTCCAGCATTCCCAAGTTCAATTCCCAGCAACCACATGGAGGCTCACAACCATCTGTATTGAAATCTGGTGCCCTCTTCTGGCATGCAGACATACATATAGACAACATTGTATACATAATAAATTAATTTTTAAAAAAGAAGAAAAGGGAAAAAAGAAAGGAAGAAAGAAAGAGAGAAAAAAAACAGATGGCCTAGGTAATCCAGCCCCGCAGAGTGCCTCTGTTGCAGTTTCCTCAGAGTTCTGCACCCAGAAGTCTTTAAGGCTGCTGGCTGAGATAGTCCAGCCTCACAGACTACTCAAGCCAAGACTACAGATAGGCTTTGTGCTTTCCCATTGTACAGTGACTGAACAACAAATGTTATAACTAGTTTTTCTGGGACTTGACCACTATCTCAATTTTCTCAGGGTCCCCTAAAAATGCCTTTGCCCTCAGAAAACAGGAAGCAGTCTAGAGAACAAAATGTCCATATTCCCAAGAGGTGGGGTGGGTGGTTTTTGGTTATGAGTTAATGATGCTTGTCATTGTTTAGGGGGAACATAGTATAAAAAAACAACTATTAACCTCAAATGTTTTATATTGGTATAGATTTTGGTATAATGATACAAATTTAAGTTTATTTTATATATAACACATATATATGTTTCTACTCTTGTTTGAGATATTGTACATACACAGCTCATTTTAAAATGTAATGTATAATTAAGAAATACAGGTTAGTAGTTAGACATCTATAATAATCAAACTTGTAGTATTAGGTATATTTTCAATGCTAAACAGATATATTTAAATAAATGGGTGGTCTTCAAACACTTAAAAGACCTACAGAATATGGCATTTAAGATGTTTAAAAGCCTAAGGTTTTTAATGACAGTGAGACACATCTGGTCCTGACAGCACCAATCTATTTCCAAGAAGATGGTGTGCATCAGAGAAACCTCCATATGGAGTTTGCTTTCATTGTGGCAGAACAAGAAACTGCTCTTGTCTCGACTGCTGTACAAACTGGACACGCAGGACACAAAGGAAAGAGACTGAAGGACTTTGCCAAGACTGAAAGACAGATAGATAGTCCTTCAAAATTCCTGTGTCACAGAAACGTCTGCCAGACATGCTGGGCCTGTAGGCTGAAGATGGATGCTCCAACGTTGCAGCGGAACCTTAGGTGACTGTCCAGGCAGCCAGTTGTCTGCCATTTTTATAGTTTTGGAATTGGCTTGCACTATGCCTTCTGTTTACTAATATTCTACTATTATATCCTTCTGGGATCTTGGACGGAGTTGAGGGCTACATGGTTATAGTTACAGTTTTCCTTGGTTATGATAAAAAGGTAAATCAGGTACAGAGCTTTGGACTCATCAAGACAGAATAGATAATAAAGTGATTTCTCTGAATTTGCCAAATGCAAATTGGACTGGATACTGTAAATGTAATTCCTGATAATTGTTCTTGTTGTATATAGCTTTACTATGTTAAAGTTAAAACCCTTCCTTTTTATTTAGACGAAAGGGGAAAATGTTATGGAATACTACTTTAACTAGGCAAAGATCCACTACATTTGTTTTACCTTGCCTGCCTAAGGAACCAGATTGGTCTAATAAAAAGCTGAATGGCCAATAGCTAGACAGAGAGAGGAATAGGCAGCGGTGGCAGGGAGAAAGAATAAACAGGAGGAAAAATCTAGGCATGAAGAGAAAGAAGAAGAGACGAGGGATTGAGGGAGAAGTACAGGGAGGCGCCTGGGGCCAGCCAGGTAGTCGCCAGCCAGCCGGCTTCCAGAAGCAGTGAAACTAAGATATGCAGAAAGAAGGTAAAAAGGCCCAACGTAAGAGTTAGAAAAGAGAAACGGGTTAATTTAAGAGAGCTAGCCAGAAATGAGCCTAAGCTAGACCGAGCAAGCATTCATAAATAATACTAAGTCTTTGAGTCATGATTTGGGAGCTGGTTGATGTCCCAAAAGAAAAAAACCTGGTACAGACATCTAGAGCTGGCCAGTACTTAGTTGTTGGAGATTCCTCCTCAAACCAAAGACTTAGGGGCTTACTTGACTGGTGGTCCAGTGGTACCAGAATCATCCCCCCAGCAACATGAGGAACGGGGCAAATGGCAGGGTTAGACCACTTGAAGGCCTCTCTTGCTATCTGAGGTATTTCATGCACCTGCATCCAAACTTGAACTAGACTCTCCACCTGCCTGTCAATTTGAGTCTGTTCCTTGAATGTCTCTAGCTATTTCTCTCTACACAGTGCTTGGAAAAAGATCTCTATGGATACTGCCTTCATACCATCACAGGGTTCACAGGAAGGATGCAAAGTCTTCTCCAACCTTACCTTTAGATTTCCCATGTCCAGCCTTCTGAGCATTCAACATAGCAAGTTTCTTTTGATTTTCAGAGATTTCCATTCCTGGATTTGGAAACAGATATGGTCTATACTTAGAACCTGGAAAACCTTTGTCAAGACAAACCATGTACCACATAAACCAGTGCTGAGGTGTTCTCTACAAACTGGAGGAATAACCCTAAGATATGAGGAAAAGGATGGGTCCTAGGAGTGTCACCAGGGGCCTCATGATGATCTTTGAGCCCAAGTACTTTAAAGAGGAATACAAGGCTCTTCTGTCATAAGACACAGATCTTTTTTTTTTTTTTTTTTTTAAACAAACTTTATTTATTTATTTGCCTTGGTGTTTGCCTGGAACTGGAACTACAGACAGTTGTTAGCTGCCATGTGGGTGCTGGGAATCAAACCCGGGTCCTCTGGAAGAGCAGACGGTGCTCTTAACCACTGAGCCATCTCTCCAGCCCCAAGACACAGATCTTTGGTGTCTCAAGAACACATGGGAGTCACCCTAATTGCAGGTCTAAAGAATGATGCTCTGGGAAAAGAACCCAAGGCAAAGAGGTCCAGGGCTGATGCACAAATGTGCCCAGAGCTCTGTGGCTTGCGATTCTATTTACCTGAAGCCTAACACTGCAGTGTGGACAGAAATACTATCCACATCTGGTGGGCCATTACATGAAAAGGAGCTGTGCCAGGAAAGAGGACAGAGAGACAAGCAGCAGAGAAACAGCAGCTGAGGCTGGGGTGACTGCTTCCCCTGAGGTGAGAGGTGGGAGGGATACAGAGGCGGGAGGTGAGGAGCCACACTCTACCTCTGAAGCTTGAGGTGACCCGTCTCAGTTTTAAACCGACCTCTATCTTGGTTGGCTCTGTTTCTCTGACTTTATGCAGTCACATTCTCAATGTGACTGCAGAGTCTCCTTCCCATCCCACAGCCAGACACAGAGATTGGTGTCTTGCCTTCAGCAGAGCTTGAGGACCTGTCCTCACTGGTCCCCAGCCACGGTGCCCATGAAGCAAAGGACATATAAGTTGAAGAACAGAATTGAAAGTGTTTAGGATGCCTGTGATCATCATGAACCCTCAGGGAAAGAACTGCAAGCATCCCAACTCAGGAGCTTCTAATCACACTAGACAGTGTAAGCGACTAAGGAAGCTGGAAGCTGATGACTCCACCATTTCCCATTTTAGTAACTACCTGCATGCTTCTGAGAAGGATTTCATGATAAGCCTTATTGCAACAGAGTCAGCCAATCAGCAGTCAATACAGCTATTGGGGTTCCTGTTTCCTTGGGTCTAAAGGACAGCCACGCAGAGTAGGAGATCCCACCTGTGAGACTGGGAACTGCATGTCCTCACTCTGGAGGTCTCTGAAGAAATTCTTACTTTTAATGGCAGGATAGCCTGATGGACTGCTAAGTACTCTCAACATAGGATCCCAAGACACTTTCTATTTCCAACAGCAGAATCTGAGGCCACACCTAAAACTAGTGGCTTGATATGGGAGGCGTAGAGACCACTCTTAAAGCCCCATGGGCTCTGTAGCAGCAGAGCAATACTTGCCCAGATACATGATCTTTGAGATCTGGGCAACACAGCCATTTCTTACCCATTTTATTCCTGTGGACCCTTGGTCTCTGGGTACCACAGGTCACATTGGACAGTGTTTGCTTACAATCCCAATCTGTGTGGGTGGGTCTGGATAGAAACTATGATGCTGCACTGGTTAATGTCACATGGCAGTTTCCTTCTCATAAGATCATGCAATGAAAAGGTCAGCAGAAGTTGGGATGACAAGCCAAAGTCCAGGTTAAGTTCCCCATATCCAAAATGTGTGGAACCAGAACATGCTACACTTTAGACGTTCAAGTATTTTCACATACAGGTATGTTAGTGATGAGACCAGTCTAAACACAGGATTCAGCTATGTTTCATAGATACCTTTTACAAAGCCTGAAAATAATTCCAAACTGTACTTTCTGGGCATCTGCATTTTAGCTGGATCCCTCACATGATGTTAAGTTATGGAATTTTCCATACTGATACGAAGATTTTGATGTGGGGGTCACAGATTCTCAATCTGTACAAGTATACTAGTGACTATCAGAAGCATGAGCTTACTGTGATATGTGGTACAAGTCTATGATGTCACAGATGGGGAAAAGCACAAGAGGCACTGGGTCTGAACTGACCCAGGCAATGAGGCAAATTCAGAGTGTTTTGAAATAGTGCTGATAAAGGGACGCCTTGACAATTATCTAGCATTTCTGGGCTACGGAGATGACCACTCAGGAATGTATGAAGATTGCCTGTGTGCTCTACAAGTATGAAGACCTGAATTCAAATCCCTGGTGCTCATGTTAAAAGGTGGTATACTCCTGTGAGCACCTGCAATTCTAAGGCTGTGGGGGATTGAAACAAGAGGATTGCTGGGTCTTGCTGGCTGCCAGCCTAGCTCCAGATTTAGTTAAGACCCACTGAAGTGAAAAAGGCAGAGAGTGACACAGTGGGTCACTTGGTGTCCTGACCTCCACACACATATACTCACATGCAACATAAACAAGTGAAGAAAATAAAGAGAATCATCTGATGGATCTACTGGTTGGGTGAGAGGTGTGTGTACCACCACCATATATGGTCAATCCCTGGGACCACACCAAGCTAGGCCACCCTGTAAAGTGTGAATAAAGGTAATAATCACACCCTCGGGGCTTAGGAGCCATCTCTGCTATTGCTCCCCACAGCACATGCCTGCAGCCC
This sequence comes from Sigmodon hispidus, assembly GCA_004025045.1. NCBI lineage: Eukaryota > Metazoa > Chordata > Mammalia > Rodentia > Cricetidae > Sigmodon > Sigmodon hispidus. Next base: position 109,417 of record PVIH01005166.1, on the reverse strand, counting down.
CATCCATGGAGGTGGAGGAGGAGGCTGAGGGGACTCACCCATCTGCTGGTCCTCCTGTACCCGCTGCCTCTCATCTGCATAGGCCTGCAGCCACCTGGCCTTGTCTTCTTGCTTTCTGGCGCAAAACAGATGCACCTCATCTGTGGTTTTGCTGACCAACTTGAAGGCATTCCGCATGCTGAGGTTCCAGTCTTTGTCCCGTCCATCCTCCACATCCACAAGCTCCACCTCGTCCATGTCCATGCGGCCCTTGTAGTACAGCATGTCCCTTCTCAACAGGTCCTTCTTGCAGGACACTAGCTGGTGGTCAAACAGGAAGAAGATCCGCTGCTGGCTCTTGCCCTGCTTGGTGATTTTAGTCAGTTCCCCCGAATGAATCAACTCAGAGCTTCGGTCTAGAATGTCCAGGCCCTAAGAGAATGCAATTACACTGTGAGTTTTCTAAACCAAATTGTTTCCAGTAGTAGAGACACAGAAGGGCCCTCTCATACAGTCTTTTGAGAATATTCCAGTTCCCTAAGATCACGCATTCCTGCCTACACATAGGCAGGTAGGGCCTCAAAGGCCATTCAGACCCTGACTTCCTGGGTCCCTTGTCCTGAAATACCTCTTTGCTGTTCTTTATTTCCTATCTCTGCTACTTAAGTGTCTTCATGATCTAAACAACAACAACAACAACAACAAAACCCCAAACCCTAGAACCCACACAACAACTGCAGTGGGAACTAATGAAGACTGACCTGTTAGAATAAGGGCGAAGCAGAGGTTTCTCTGTACTGGCTGACTGACTGACTCTGATGGTTCCTGAGCCCGGTGTGTACCCACTCCCTGGAGAAGCTAGCTTAGGGGCCTGGAAATAAATGACCAGGCTTCCAGTAAGAAATTAGTAAATTCTAACGAAACAGTCTAATGTTTCATTATTTCTAATGTTAGATCATAACATTCTAAATCGTAGAATCTATGGTTGGAAAGAAAAACTCCCTTTTATAATATCTACAGTGGATAGATGCCAACATTACCCTAACAAATTTGGTATGAAGCTGGCCTTCATTTAAAATTTTTCATTTTCCTTTAATCCCAATAGATTTCACAGCATGTTTTTGGAGGCAAAAGCGCTTGACTCCAACATATTTCTTTATTTCCTCCCTAGAGCAATTTTGTGCCCCAGATTCTTCATTTTAAAAAAACAAGGGCTCAAACAGCAATGGCAGAGGTATGTTCAGGGCTCCTGAGAAAGAGCATTTCCCTTCAGCTACTCCTGTTGTCATTAACTTCAGCCAATTTCTTTCCTTCTCAGCCATGAGAACCAGTTCTGACTAGCTGGTAGATGTAGATGAACCTTACCTTGTTCAGCAGCAACCATGAATAGCACTAGCTTACTCTTAGCTGCTGCGGTTCAGGTGACCAGCAGGGAACTACACAGCCTGCTGTATTCCTGAGTTGGAATCCAGCTCTACCACTCTCTAGTTATGTGACCTTGGACAAGGTACTTCCACCTTTTGAGGCCTTTCCCCCATTCCATAGGTTAAATAGATGCTTACATCTAAGGATTACTGAGAGGATTCACTGAGCTCATAAATGTGGTGAACAGAGATGGGCAACACATATTGTGTGTGTGTGTGTGTGTGTGTGTGTGTGTGTGTGTGTGTGTGTGTGTGATTGAGCCATTATTATGGGCCCTATCAGTTAGGGTTATTTTTTTAAAAGATTTATTTATTTACTGTTTATACAGTATACAGAAGAGGGTACCAGATGTCATGTCATCATAGATGGTTATGAGCCACCACGTGGTTGCTGGGAATTGAACTCAGGACCTTGGGAAGAACAGTCAGTGCTCTTAATCTCTGAGCCATCTCTCCAGCCCCCAGGGTTATTTGTACTACTACATAATAATGTAGCCTAAAAAGTAGTATTTCGTCCTTAACTTAGAGATGATAAAAGATAATCTGGGGCTGGAAAGATGGCTCAGAGGTTAAGAGCGCTGTCTGCTCTTCCAGAGGTCTTGAGTTCAATTCCCAGCACCCACATGGTGGCTCACAACCATCTGAGATGAGGTCTGGTGCTCTCTTCTGATGTGCATACATAATAAATAAATAAAAGATAGTTTGCGTGGACCCTACAAGATTCAAATGTCACTATGACCCAAGTCTCAATGCTCCCACCACTGTGTTCTATGACTGTGTGGGAACTGTGCCCTTGCTTTTGGTAAAGCTGGCTCTGCATGTCAGGGGGACCAGATACTAAGCAATATATATAGTCATGACTTTTAAAAATTATTTTTAACCTGGATGGTAGTGCTATACACTGTTAATTCCAGCACCCAGTAGGCAGAGGCAGGTGAAACTCTGGGAGTTTGAAGTCAGCCTGGTCTACAGAGTTCCAAGACAGCCAGAACTACACAAATGAAACCCTGTCTCCAAAAACCAAAACAACACAAAAAAACCAACCAACCAACCAAACATAATACCCCCTAATTAACTGTCATTATTTATTTAGTGTGTGTGCATAAATATATGTGTATGGGCGTGCTGTGTCACAGTGCCCCCGTGGAGGTTAAAGGACAATTTACAGGGTTAAGTTCTCTCCTTTTTATCAAGTGGGCCCTGGAGAGTAGACTTATGTTTGTTATTTTGTTTTTTAGCTTGGTACTTTTACCCTCTGGGTTATTTCACCTACTCAAGACTTTATTTCTTTGCAGGCACTGTATATAGATAAGGTAACTGACTTTTAGACTCAAAATCCCTCCAAATACACCGACTATTATCAGTACATACACCATTAAAGCCAGAACACACAGAATGCAGTATGTTGTCACTAGGCCCAAGGTGCAGCAGCTGTGAGCCACACTGAGCATGTGTGACCGTCACTCACCTCCCAGCCTACGATGGACACCTGCCAGCGGGCAATCTTGTCAATGCTCTCCAGCTTGCGCTTTCGTTCATTAATCAAGCAGGCCACATTCTTCATGGCCTCATAAGCTGCCTTTATATTGTTGTAGTCGCTGCAAAATGAGAAGCTCATTTTAACTGTAAGACATGCAACTCAGAAGTAGAGAACCAGCAAAGTAATGTGCTCTGTCCCTGGTTTGTATGCTAATAGTCTAGACAAGGCATTGAGTCAGAGCCATTGTTCCCAATGAATAGACCACAGTCTGTACAGGTTAAGTGAGCTCAGAGAACACGATTCACAATTCTTTTGAAATAAGAATGTTGTTATTCATTTCCCAGAAATCACCATGAATGAAAGTAAATGTCACAGAAACCAAGCGTTAGTCATGGCAACTCTGAATTATTTTCATTAGCAGAGAACTGGCTTCATTTCTGCCAGTTTTGCTATATAAAGCTGCTTAAAAACCATTAGTCGGGGCTGGAGAGATGGCTCAGTGGTTAAGAGCACCCTCTGCTCTTCCAGAGGACCCGGGTTCGATTCCCAGCACCCACATGGCAGCTAACAACTGTCTGTAGTTCCAGTTCCAGGCAAACACCAAGACAAGTAAATAAAGTTTTTAAAAAAAAAAAAAAAAAAAAAAAAAAAAAAAAAAAAAAAAAAAAAAAAAAAAAAAAAAAAAAAAAAAAAAAAAAAAAAAAAAAAAAAAAAAAAAAAAAAAAAAAAAAAAAAAAAAAAAAAAAAAAAAACCATTAGTCGTTTTGAGAGTAATTACCCGCATCAGGTCTCCTCTCTCTTTCCCTGTTTAGGAAGGGACAGAAGCCATGAGCAATAAGTATGTTGATCCTTCCAGCAGCCCCCCAGCCTATGCCTCTAAAACTGTTAAGTTCTGAAAACCCTAAAATCAAAATCTTAATTTACACAGTGGCCAGGACACACTGTGTCTAGTATAAGGCAGAATTACGTTCAGGTTTTGCTCAGCAGAAGTAATTTGGGGATGTGTAGACCAGTAATTTAGTAATTTACAGGTTGAACCGCTTGCACCCATGTGATGGATGACACCCTGTGGGATGGGGTTAAATGCTCCTGACCAGCCTTGAGAACAAATGCTGGGAACCAAATATGGGAGAACTGGACTTCTGGGATGTCTGCAGGATTGTCCACAAAGCAGGTCCTGCCTTCAGAGGCCTATTCTGGAGGCAGAGCAGGAAGCAAATCAAACATGATGTGGAACTGTCCAAGACCTGGAGGCCCTGCAAAGCAGCAGGATCTAGGGGGGTTGTTGTTGCTTCTTTTTGTTAGAATCTTTTTTTTCAAAGCCAGTTCTGGAGATGCACACTTGTCATCCCAGCACATAAGAAGGCAGGGCAGGAAGATGAGGTTAACCTGGGCTACATGAGTCCTGTCCTGTCCTGAAACACACACACAAATTGGAACAGTGTGATAGTGCATGCCTATAGTCCTAGCACTCAGGGGAAATAGGCAGGAGGATTTCTGCAAGTTCAAAGTTAGCCAGGATCACCTTAACAGGACTTTGCCTCAAAAATATATAATAGAGATAATCAAATATCAAAATAATAAAAATCTGCAAATGCTCATGGGGGAAAAATGTCCTCCAAAGAGACAAGTCAGGCAGCCGAGATAGTTCAGTAACGGTATTTGCTATGCAGCCTGTGACTTAGGTTCAGTACTGGAACCCAGGTAAAGAGAGAAGCCGAGAAGTGCCTCCACAAAGTTGCCCTCTGACCTCCATGTGTGTGCTGTGGCATGCAGGTCGCACCCCTGTGAAGCCACCTCTTTTGGAGTGTGTGTGTCATCACAGCTGACCATCTTGGACAGCATTATACCGCCACTCCAGGTTTCCAGAAGGCTTTGCTTTGTTTCTCAGGCCTCTTCTTTATTTTCTCCAAATCACTACTTTGATGCTTTTCATTCATTATTTTTTAGCCTCTACAAATGAGGTTCTCCTGACTTTCTTAATCTTCTCCACTAAGCTCTTCTGATTTTCATATTTGAGGCAGACAGATCCTATAAACTTGTCTTTTTATGTATTTTGATAGGCCTCTTCCTCATTTCTTTGGTGCACCCTAACTAGGGTCTGTTCAATAGTCCACCTGCTGCTACCTTTTGATGCTGAGCCTGTCTATGCCCAGGAGCTCAGCAAGGGTACAGGTGAGCCACTTTCCATCTTCAGGTGAGACCCTAACCCTTATCCAGATTCAGCACACCATCCTACAATCCTCTAGCCAATTTCATTTCACTGGACTTCAGTTACCCATTGTCAACTGCATTAAACATTAAACAAAAAAACTCCAGAAATAATTCATAAGTTGAAATCACTTATCATTTATAATAACATACTGTTGTAATTGTTCTCTAAGTAGCTACTGTTAACCTCTTACAGTATCTTATTCATAAATTTATCTTCTTTATGAGATGGAATTGTACTCTGTAGTTCAGACTATCCTAAAACTCTCTATGTGGCCTGGGATGAACTTGAACCAACAGCAATCCTCCTTCTTCCGTTTCCCAAAGGAATTATAGGTGTGAACCATGATGACCAGCTTTTATCTTTTTATAGGTGTGTATTTGTATCAGAAAAACACTGTGTGCATATATACGTATACACATACATACACATAGAGAGATGCAGCTCTGTCCATAGTTTTATGTATCTAGAAACAGATCCCCTGAGAATAAAGGGACCACGGTAGTCAAATCTATCTATTTCTTTTAAAAATTAAAAACTGATTTACCACTAAATAACTACAAAAGGATATTAACATAATATTTTTAAATTATACCAAATAACTAAGTGAAAATCCCTATGTAGCCAGCTGTGATGTGTTTGCCTATAAAGTTAGCACTCAGAAAACAGATAGGATTAGATGAACTTGGGCTATATTTCAAGACCCATTTCAAAAATGCAAAACTAAATCAAGTAGTAACCACAACAAAACTAACTCTCACCAAATCTCCATGTGCTCAGCAAACCAGCTTAAGAATTCTTTTGCTTTTCTATTTCTGGATGTCACACAGTATCTTCACATACCCTGTAAACTTCTGAGAACTACCCTAAAGTTCAGGGGTAGAGTATCAGGGCTGCCACACCACCAGCACAGCACCGGCACAAGCACCGGCACCTGTCCCTGCCATTCCAGAAGCATCAGGCTGGCTGGTGCTCAGTCTCATGGTCCCTGGGCAGCCCTCGGCTTACCTGTGCTCCTGTGTGGTATACTTGAGCAGCTCAGCCAGCTGCAGCGGGTATTTGCAGATCTTCTGCACAGGTGTGAGAAGGAAGCCATCCAGGGCGATGTCAATCATCTGCTGGAGCAGACGGCAGGCCTCAAAGAAGTGCCGGTACTTGCTCTGCTTCATGAGGTTGGACAGCTCCACACAGGCACCTGGGTGGTTGTTGCAGTACTCGGAGTAGATGGCAAAGCCCTCTTGCTGGAAGGGAAGGCAGCCTCATCAGTCAGTGGCTCTGAAACATCTATGAGGACATTTCTGAAGAAGTAGGAAGATAGGCCAAGACCCCACAGACAATCCATGCTTGGTATCCAGCTATGGCTTTCATGGCTGGTCAGTGGATCGTCTCAGCCCTAGCCTGGGGCTGGTACAGCAGAAGGGAGAAGCAATGGTCTGAGGCCTGGCTCTCCATCCCGGTTCCCTTCTTCCACTAGTAACCTCTGGCTTGCAGGTACCATGTGCTGTTGGCACACTGCCTAACCCTTGGGCCTGACTTTCACGTGGCACGCCTTCTCCAACTGAAAGGCCCCTGCCTACTTCCCTTCCTGCAGACTTGTCACTCTGCGGGGCAGCCACACTGCTGTCCTTCTCTCCATGCTGCTTGCTCTCCCACGCTTGGAGATACGCTCCGTCCCCTGTCCATTGTTCCTCCAGACTATGTGGATGCTAGCTACTGTAAAAGCTTACTCACTGGGTTCAGTTCCACATCCCCAGCTACCACTTTTCTCCAGCTTCAGCTGCTGGGCCATGCAAGCACTCACAGCCGCCCTTCCTTCCTGCTTCCCCCACCCCAGCATGCAGGCTTGGCTGAACTGAAATGTAGCAGGTCTCCCACCAAGCTACCCGTATGATTTCCCACCCCACCTGCTAACTCTATGATTCTGGTGCTGGAGACCATTACTCTTTTTTTAGTGCCACAACCAGCCTTGCCATATTTCCCTTAAAATACCCCTCCTAGCAAATCTCCCTTTCCTTGGCTTCTGGGCCATCGTGTGGCAGGGCTGACTATGACAGTGAAACAGGAAGGCTCTCCTGCAACTGAAGCCACTTACTTGCCTGCTCTTGCCCTGCCTCTGCTCACTTCCAGAGCCTCTCCTGAGCATCTCACCCGCAGGCCTAGGCTGCTCTGGCCACACAGGTCTTCAGTGTTTTGAAGATGCCTGGGTACCCAGGGACCCATTCCTGTCTGCTTTCCTAGGGAACTACCATGCTCAGCAATGCAAGATCTATCCATTCCTCTAGCTCTAGCCCCTGCTTCTAGAAAACCACTGGGTCTAGCACCCAGGAAGTGAGGGGACATTGCTAACAATGATAACACAACTGGAACTATTCCCTAAGTACAGAAATAAAATCTCCAAAATCTTTTATTAGTAAGTACCAATAATGCATGTCACCTCCAGAGAAGCTCTGAGGCTATGTTACCTTGTGCCTATGAGCATGTGATCTTAGATCACTCACTCTCTGGGGAAGAAAAATCGTATCTACCTACAGATGGTACATGAGACTAGGGAAGAAATGTCTGGAGTGTTTTTTGGTGGCAGAACCTTTCTGTGCTATTGTCTGACCGGATGTGATTAATGGGGGAACAATGACATACGTGCTGAAGAAAGCAGGATCCTATTTCACTTAAGTGAGGTTCCTCTTTGTTGTACTGTTTCTCAAGGTCTTTCAGAAACTTTCTTTGGAATTTGTAAATGTCTTCAATGTTTCCAAAAATAGTGGCTAGCTGCGCAACCGTGAACATCCCCGTATGCTTACGACACTGTCGGATATAGCCCTGCAAAGTACAAAAACAGACAGTTTTATTTGTTTAGAGATATTTGAACAATACAGTTTGTTGTTGCTTCTGTTTGTGTTTTGGCCTGATGCCATGGTCTTGAGATGAATTTTATTCTTTTCAGGATAGGATCTCACTATGTAGCTAGCTCAGGCTGGTCTCAAATCTGGAATCCCTGACAAAGTCCTGTGTGCCAGGATGACAGGTGTGTGGCCCTCTTCCCAAGCTGAAATAGATTTTAATTAGAGAAAATAATTTTTATCTCTGTGGGGACCCTGATGAGACAATCATATGTCTACAACTACAATTCACCATAAATATTTTTGAAAACAAAACAGAAGTGAAAAGTTTCACACAGCTGGATTTCAAGTTTCCAGAAGTGAGTTTCAAATGGCAGAGTTTAAAAATTCACATTGCCACTGTGTGTATTGTGTGTTTATGTTTGCGGGGGTTCATGTGCTTTCATAATTATATGAGGGTCAAAGGACAACCTTGGGTGTCATTCCCCAGGCACCAGGCACTGTCCTTTGTGTTTGAGACAAAGTCCCGACTGGCTCGGAACTCTCCAGGCTGGCTGGTCAAAGAGCCTCAGGGACCCACCTGTCTCCACCTGCCCACGGCCAGGATTTCAGATATCTGCCCATGTCTGGCTTTATGGCCTCATTTTCTAACTTTCCAGGCCAGAGAGATGGGAGAGGTCAGGGTGTGAAGGTTTGTTGTCAAGCCTGATAACCTGAGCCAATGTAGTTTTGATCTATTAAATCAGAGATCCAAAAACATCTATAGCAAGAACCTGCTTTCATTATAGGGCACGAAGCCATACTTCTTTAACTTGAGGCCTTCTAAGATGGATGGCTACTACTTCTCTGTGCATATTATCAGGGCTATGCTCTTGCCTGGGATAGTTAGTGGCACAGGATGGAAAGGCCACATAAACACTTAACAACTACCTCCAAAGTAGCATCACATGCTTAAACAGAATAAACAGACCATTTACTAAATACAAACCATTGCCCTCTTCACATGCACGGAGAAAGGTGTGTACATGCATGCGTTCTATGTGAGTACCTACTCAGATACATATGAAGACCTCTCAATTACCGCACACACACTTTTTTTTTTTTTTTTAAAGGCAGGACCTCTCATTAAACCCAGGGCTTGAAGTTTTGGCTAGATTAGTTGATGGTTGGCCAGAGTGGCCCTGGGATCTGCCCCCCTGTGCCAGGGTTAGAGACACATGCTACTGCATCCAACTTTTTTGTGGGTGCTGAGGATCTGAACTGAGATCCTCACACATGTGCAGCAAGGACTGCACCCCAGCCCCTAAATTATTCTTGTACGAATTTTAAGAGAATACAATACTGTAAAGATTCAGAGTCCAAGTTCAGGGGCACAATGTCTGTCAACCCTGCCTCTGAACTTCAAGGCCTCAGTTTCCTCATCTGCAAATAAGACGATGTGCCCAGTGAGAATGCTGTGAGGAGCTGAGCTGAGCTGGGTAATGGGCCAGTCCACGGTCGACGCTTGGCAATGCTTAGCCAAGAACTGTGACTTTCCTGAAACTCCACTCTGAAGACACTTCTGTCACCACACACCTGTGGAGATGAGAGGCGAGCAGTGGCAGCCTAGGCAGCTGGTTCATCCATGATAGGCTATCCTGACTTAAGCTTGTCTCTAGCATTGAGTGAGCACAGCTGAGTGAACACAGCCAGCATCAGCATCCAGAGCCATACAGCTCATCTGATCCACAAACTGAAAACCAGCTCAGAGGAAGCAGTTTTCCCCGAAACCGGGGTGGGAGTACTGAATAACAGCTGGATTTGGTGGCCAGTGTCCGTGGTCCCAGGAATCTGCTACACAGTCTCACTCTGTTCCCCTGACTCCACCCCTAAAAAGAATCTATCAATTATCACTGAAAAGACCATGGCAACATCACCAAATAGGACCACATTATCTGTGTGCAAATGACTTGGCATCTTGCCTGAGACTCTGATGAGCTACATGGGGTTGGAGTGGGCACTCACCTCACAGATGTCCTTGAGGTGTTTGATGTACACTCGCTCGGTGTTCATGATCTCCTGGATGACGTTGGTGCGCATCTGCTGCTGGCTCTCAGGGTGCTTGTGGCGGGCCTTGCTGGTATCCTCATCCTGCTCTTCCCCATGGGAATTGCTGCAGCTCTCTGGTAACTCCTCTTGGTTGACTCGAAGCTGCAGGCCACACACAGGAGGCAGGTGGCTTAGGGGAGAGGAAGCCGTAGCAGAAGCAAGGCGGAACCCTCCCTGGCTTCTGCTCTCTGAGTTAAGTGTCCATGGGTAGTAGTAGCAATGTCAAGTAGCTAGTGTGCTCTCACGATAACCACCTTATTTCCTCCAGGTCTGGCTTATGTGTGAACTGAGCCCAGGTAAAGACTGAGATTTGTCTCAACTCTTCTGCAGTCCCCTTCCCATGAATACCCCTAGAAAACACAGAGGGCCACACTTACCCTAACAAAGCTTGCAGGGAACCAGGCCTCTTTATCCTCATTCCGGCCCCACCACCAATCCTTGTTAGACGCTTCCAGGACCTGGATGACATCCCCAGCCTTGAAGCCCAGTTCCTGGTCATCCATGGTCACATGGTCCCACAGTGCTTCTGCACAGACCACGCTGCCATCGCTGATGAGCTGGAATGGAGACAGGAAGAGCATGATTAGCATCCAGCAGGTGGGCAGACATAAAGTCCGGAAAGACTCGTGCTATCCAGGTAAACTAGTTACGTGAAAGCAATTGAGGGAAACAGTATCAGGTAGGTGTATGTGACCTTCTCTTAAAGGGAAGCTCAGACCAATCTTAAAAAAAAAAAAAAAAAGTATATAACTGCTGTCTGTGGTGACACATATCTGTAATTCCAGCATGTAGGAGTTTGAGGCAGGAGGATCACAAGTCCAAGGCTAGTTTGGGTCACACAGCAAGACTGTTTCAAGAAACAAAGATGTATGGAAACCCTTGACTGGCAGTGGGGTTACGTCATGAAAAGTCATCTAAGGGAAACGGAGCATGTGTGTACTACACCTAGTCACCATACAATGCCTACTTAGCCTTTGCATTGTGGCCCAGAACACTTCCACAAGCCCATCTAACAGGAAGTATATCGCATAACAAAGGGCTGAGTATCACCTACGTCACTGAACACTGTATGGAAAAGGAAGGAGAAAACAGAATGGTTGTCCTATGTTTAAAAAGAAAAGTCACCAAATGGGAGATGGAGGGTTAATGCAGTGTAGTAGAAAAACAACACCTGGCTGGAAATATGAAACACTTGGTTAATTCTAGCTCAGCCATTTGCTAGCAAATGATTTCATGTTTGTCTCTGCAGTGCTGGGGATAGAACTCATAGCCTTGTGCACTCTATGACTGAACTCTCCTGCCCTTATGTAAGATAGGGTCTCCCTAAACTGCCCAGAGAGGCCTTGAACGTTCAAGCTTTCTGCCTCAGCTTTCAGAGCAGTTGGCATCACAAGCACACAAGGCCCAATCCTTATCTCAGAGCATGATTAGCATCCAGCAGGTGGGCAGACAAGTGTTTTCCATTTACCTCAGAGATCAGCTATGAGAATCACCTGAGATGACGAATGTATCTAAAACCGAAAAAGCCAGCCTGGAAGACCAGCAGCCCCTTACCTTAGTGTTTCGGGGGATGACTGTCAGTAATGTGGTGCAAAGCTCAGTTACAGACACATCCCTGGACAGCGACAGAAACTCAGTGTTGAAAACCAGCTATCCAGAGCCGCAGGCTTCAGGATTTGCTGAGAACTAATCAGATGACCATAGCCTTGAGAATCAAGGATCTGATGCGTGTGAGATTCCATTACCTCATTGATGGCCAGCTGTTCCCCGCCGGGCTGCAGGTACCGAGGGTTGGCCTGGCAGAGCTCTTCATAGCTGAAGTCTTCCTCACTACCGTTATCATCCACTAAGGCCGAAGACTCTGCACCTCCATCTGAAGAGACTACAGGGGAAAAGCCAGAAAAGACATGTTTTAAAAGATGTGGGCAGAGTGGCTCACACTTGGGATCTAAGCACTCAAGAGGCAGAGGCAGAGGCAGGGGATCACAGCAAATCTGAGAACACAGTGAGTTTCAGAGCAGCCAGGGTTACAGAACAAGATACAACTATCATCGATGCATGTAGAGGGCAAAACAAGTGGCCCCTGGTAACATTCCTCAAGGAGTTTGCTCTCACCCAAAGTAGGAAAGTGTTAGGAAATCCTCACTGATGCCCTAACCCTGAGGTAGCAACTGATGCCAGAAGCAGCTGGAGTCAGGTGTCCCAGCACCTTTGGATGTTGCCAACAGGTATTTTGTGAGTCAAGGGAGAGGGAATTGTGATGTAGTGGGAAATCCACTCCAGAGTGGCTATAAAGAATACAGCTATCAGCCAAGTATGAAGGTTCATAGCTGTGATTTCTGAACCTGGGCAGAGACAGGAGAATCACCATGATGTAGAGACCAACCTAAGCTGAGACCTTGTTTAAAACAAAAAGAACCAGGAACATAATAATGTCCTCAGGCAACATGCTAATATTCTTGAAATAAAGAACATGAGAATTTGATCACTCTGGAAACATATTCCTCTGTAGCCCATGACGGAATAGAACAACTAAGGCCAAGGTGAGGTGTCTGTGGGGTCAGAGTGGGCTGTTCTCCCACAGGAGATGATGCTCAGCGTCAGAACTGGAAACTGTGGGCATCTTCACTGAGACAACAGAAAGAAAGTTTCAAAGATGGAAGCAGTGTCCAGAGCTAGTGAGGTCATGGATGTTGGAGGAGAACCCACAACCCCCACTTTAGTAAGCCAGTACGATTTCTAACCACACACTAAATATTTGCCATACACCATAGAGAAGTGTCGTCTTCACCCCCTCATCAAGGAAACGTCTCTTTGCAATAGACAGAGACTAAGACAGAAAAGCACAACTGACAGAAATATAGAGTTGTGCAGCCCAGTTCCTGTAGGCACAATCTATAAAACACTCCTGCACCTAAGGCTCAGGGAACATTGTAGAAAAGGGCAGAGGATTGGGGAGTTTGCTGTGAGACGGTGTCTCACATAAAGTCCTTCCAACATGGCATCCAGAATGAGTAGAAAAGGACAAAAACAGTAGACATGTCACATGGATGGAAGGGGGAATCCATGAAGTCTCATCCCTACATAAAGAACTACAGGCAACTAAGGACGCTGGAGAAACAGTCTTGCCCAGGGAAGAGCACACCAATTGGTTATCTAATGCAAAATGGTCAGCCCTGCAAATATATATACAAAGTAACATTATGCAAACTGAACACATTGTATGTGTGTGTGTGTGAATGCACATATAAACGTAATAATGAAAAAAAGTCAAATTTGAAAGAGAGCAAAGGGGCATATGAGAGTGTTCAGAGGAAAGGGGAAACGATGTAATTGTATTATTAAAAAAACACTTTTAAGCAATAATTAAAAGATGGGGTAGCGCTATGCTTAGCACATCTGTGCATGCAGATGTTCTTTTGGAACACAGGGTTCCTTTCACCACTGCTGAGTGCTTGAGACATACTGGCTTGGCCTTCCTCTGGTACAGGAGCTGGACATCTTCATCACTACCATTTCCAGCAGGAGGGCTATAGGATGCTGAGAAACATGGAACAAAGCTCACTTGCCGCCAAGGAGCCAAGACTAGCAGCTGGTGAGCTAGAGCTTTGAGGACAGCAGAGCGGGCTCAGTGCTTAACACTCAAGCTGGAAACTGGCCCACAAAAGGTAGTAAGGAAGCTCTAAAGAGAAAATAATGTCACTGAGAAAGACTCTTCTGTGGAGCCATGCCACCTCAGTCATGACATCAAGACAGCCCTTGACCAAGAGCAAACGGTAGTAAAATTTGAAGCATATAGCATCCTTGACTTCATTACCAAAGACTCCCTTAATCCAAACCTTCACCTCCAAGATATCTATTATTCACAAACATAATTGAAAAACTTAAATAAAAATTTCCAGAAATAAACAACCCCTATGCCAGCCTGCTGGCTTTTAGTTAAGGTACCACAGAGAGACCCAAGGCTTAATGAATGCCAGGCAAGTACCTTTGATGGTATATGTTTATTATTTGCTAGGCAAGTACCTTTGATTCCCACAGTATATGTTTGTTATTACTGCTGTGTGTTGTTATTATTACTGTTCATCTGAGCCTTGCACCTAGAGCACAAATGGGAAAACATAGTGTATGCCAGATTTGATCTGAGATTTCACATTTCCACGAATGTGTCTTCTGTGGCCAGGGGTCCTCTGGGTAAGGAGTGAAAGTTAAGAATGGGTAGACTGAGGCAGGAGATCCTCAGGGCCACAGAAAGCCACAGGTGTGTGTAGTTTTTATAATTAGTCTCACTCTGTGGCCCAGGATGGTCTAGAATTCATATTCTCCCACCTTGGCCAAGGGCTGGGTCACAGGGAGAGCGATACCAACTGGCTTCTTTTGAGTTTTCAGTCAGGAGGTGGAAAGTTTGTCATCCAGGGTCCCCTTCCACTGCAAGTTTCAGAAAGACAATTTTGGTAGAATGTGACAACAGAAGGAAGAATTGGATGACTCTGCTGCACCAGGAAGTGGAGGGCTGGAGAGACAGGAAGCTGCCTCAGCAAAGGCACAATAAGGTACCACCCCAGGAAAAGGTGAGCAGAACCAGAGTCCATGGGTGATGGAAGTCATGCTCAGGTTGGGAGCAAAAGATGAGCTCAACAAGGGTCTGGGAGGATTGGTAGAAGGTGCATCATAGGAAGAAGTGGTGTGGCATGAAAGGGCCCCCCCCTGCTACAGTCATCCCACTCTGCATTACCCCATCCCATGAGCCTGAGCTCAACTCAGTTTCCTCCAGCAGCATCTGACCTGGCTGGGCTGCTCAGAGGTCCATGCTTTCTTGCCTTGTTCCCTGAGGCAGGAGTCTCCTGCCACCTGCAAACCCACAGTGTTGCTTTGGTGACCCCTCTCTTTTTCGGAGCCCACTTGTCAGTTCAGAGGCTGGTTATCAGTATTGTCCAGGCCCCAGATGCCGATGATTCCACGGATCTTGGACCAGCTGATGTGATGCAACTGAGTTGGGGCTCTGGCTCAATCCCTTCTCCCATTCTGGTCTCAGTTCCTGTCTCTGATTGCACAGTGTAGTGAGCGGTCTTAGAAATGCCTCGGGGAGTAACTAAAGGTGTTCCTAAACAAGAACCCAAAGCCTCTGAATCTGTAGCACCGTGTGTGTGTGTGTGTGTGTGTGTGTGTGTGTGTGTGTGTGTGTGTGTGTCAGACCCCAGCAGTCTGAGAAACCCACTTAAGCTCACAGTACAGTACTTGCTCCTTTTGCATCTTACTTTCCATCCCCCTCTGTGGTCACAGGCCTAGCAGGTGCAGCATGGAAGGCTACCTATTACGTGATCTATGGCACAATCCTGGGGTATATGTGTAGGATGCTGAGGAAGGAAGCCTTCAGAAAGCAAGGGTAGGTTTTCTGCATGAGTAAACAACTGTCTCAGGCACCTCAGTAAGCACTAAAGATAAAAGCCTTTGTGAACTGGGGGGGGTGGGGGGGGTGGGCACCACAGTGGAGACAGCATCCCGGAGTGGGACCTGGTAGATTTTGCCTGGGTTCCCAGCTAAAAGGTTCTAACAATCGATCTCGGGTGAGTAGAGTATAGGCAAGCCCTGGGTCTGGCTGGGGCCCAGAGCTGCAGGAATCTTTGGATGTCAGCCAGCAGTGACCTGGCACTGCCCAACACCACCATTTCTCCTTATCACATTTCAGCTATGGCTGAGCCAGATAACAAAAATAAAAGAAAGGCACTGGGGCCTCCCGTCAGAGCAAAGCCCTGAAAATAACACTTTCTCCCTCAAAGAATCACTGAACAATGTTGGCCGTGTGACAACTCTGCCACTCAATCTGCCTGTTGCTGGGAAAATCATTTTCTTAAGCCAGTAACTCCCATCTATAATCCATAATCTACAGGAGTCTTATATAAAGAGTCACTGGGGAAAGTGCCAGACTTCATAGGAGACAAGGATACAGAGCAGCAAGAACAAATGTCCAAATGACCTCTGAACTGCCATCATAAATGCTTACAAGAATGACGTGGGTCGTGAGACAGACTCAGCATTGCAGTGAGCTCTTGCTGAGTTCCTTGGAAGCAAGGTGGCTTCTGTGAGCCCAAGTGCACTGACTCAGTCTCCCCACCAGCCTACTGGGGTAGGCGTGGCTAGAGGCAGAAAGTATGTAGTGTGTTGGGAAAGATGCCTAGCACGATGATGAGGTGACAGATACTGTCAGTGAGGACCATACCACCCTCCCCACATGCATCCCTGCACGGGTACACAGGTGCAAGCCGCAAGGCAGTTGTTATTATATGTCAATACTTCCCAGGCTGCTGGGTCAACTTCACTTTCTGGCCAGAGAACCATGGGCAAAGATACCTGTTCAGCCCTGCCATCTATAGCGGGAGCAGGTTTTCATGTTTTAGATATTCATCATATTTCACCTCCTACCTGAATCTTCCTTCCCCTCCAAGGGGGACAAGACCCCAGGCAACTCCCACCTGTCTCCCAACACTAGCCTGGGTCACCCTAATAGCTACCTCTTGCTGGTCTCTCTGCCTCATTCCACCCACTGCCGGTTTCAGGCAGCGATTACATCACTGCCAGTTCAAACTATCTCTGCACATGAGCCACAGGGGAGAGTTAGAACCCAGAAGTTCAACACACACACACACACACACACACACACACACACACACACAATATGTCACCCTGGTTCTGATGGTATCCTGATGCCCCCCCCCACCACATCCCTCCTCAGACAAGTATATTGCTTCTTGACCACCTTATTTAAAACCACATCTTCAAGGAGAGGCAAGAGGTTTGCCACAAGTTCAGACCAATCTGAGCTAAGTACAGAGACCTTGTCTCAATTAATCAGTCAGTATAAATAACTAAATGCATTCTAAAATGAAACTGGGGGCCGGCAAGACTGCTCAGAGGTAAGGCCACACACAGGCAGGCCTGAGGACCTGAGTTCTATCCCTAGGACTCCCATGGTGGAAACAGAGAACCGACTCCCTAGTTGTCCCCTGACCTCCAGATGCACGTGCATAAACAGTAAGTAAAATGATTAAAAGGAAACTGGGGGCTGGAGAGATGGCTGAGCGGTTAAGAGCACCGTCTGCTCTTCCAGAGGACCCGGGTTCGATTCCCAGCACCCACATGGCAGCTAACAACTGTCTGTAGTTCCAGTTCCAGGCAAAACACCAAGGCAAATAAATAAATAAATAAAGTTTAAAAAAAAGAAAACTGAACAGAAGTACAGAATATTCCCTTACCGGGTGCTGTGTGGTAGGACCTCAATGGCCCACATCTTCTCCCTCCCATCCGAGGGCAGCCCTGACCACCCCTGTGATGCCTGTCACTGGTAACAAGATAGAAATGGACTGGTACCAAAACCTCAACACTTCTACGCTGTTCTGGGAGAAACGGTAACTGTTGAGTCCTTGTCCTCTTTAGCTTTGTTCCTGGCTCCCACTGAAGCCGAAGGGCATCCTCTCTTGGTTTGCCTTCCGTCTATGTTCTCCATGACCTTGATGATAACCGTGATTTTAAGTCCCTCCTAACCCCTAGGACTCACAGTCCCCAGTCCCACAGGCGAGGCGTACTTTATTTCTGCATGCTCAGCACCCTGTGAAACACCAGGTACAGAAGACACTTTGTGCTTTCCAAACAGGGTGCAAGCAGTCATTGCGGGAAGGCAAGGTTCCAAGAAGGCACAGAACTGAGTAACATTGTGTTAGGCCAGGCTAGGATGGGTACCAGGTTTCCTCGGCTCAAAGTCCAGCGCCCACCTCAGGTTATGGCTAGAAACCCCTGAAGCCCAGCAGCACCCACCTCAGGATACAGACAGAAAACCCTGCAGCTGGTCCTCATGTACAGTAGTTCTTCATGCACTTCCATCTCACTCCCTAGCCGTGCTCTATGCTGTTTCCACAGTAAACTCAAAATCTTGGTCTCACGGTTTCATAAAAAGCTCCATGGTGGTTTTTTCCTGCAGCACCCAAGGCCTCCTTGGACTGACTTCATTCTGCTTCAGTGGTATGATCGGTGCCAGACATTTGCAGTAAATGATTTTCAGCTGAGCTGAACACCGCTAATGGAGAAAAAGCAACTGAAAAATCCTGGCGTGTGCCTGATGTTTGCCAAGGCCAATGCCTACGTCTGAGGCCAACCTCTTCCCTGAGCCCTCTCCCTCTGCTGTCACTTCCTACAAGCTGCAAAAGGCTTCACATTCCTCTGCTATCGATGGGAGTTGTTAAAGGTGACTAATTTTGTGTAATAAATAACTAACATAAATTCTCAAAATGAACTTCAGCAAAACCAAGAGAAATAAAAACAGAATTGTTTGCTTTGGCTAGATGTTTTGAGACAAGTCTACCATGTACGTAGCCCAGCTGCCTGCTCCTATCTATCTACCTCTTTCTCCCTGATGCTGTGATTATAGGCATGTACCATCACCAATGGCTAAAGATGTCATTTTTTTCCCTTTTTATTCTGATTTTTTTTTAAAACTCCAGCTTAACCCCTGTAAAGCACAGTGGAGCAGTGTTGTGCTCCACAGATATATATGGATCTCTAGAACGCTTTCATCTTGCAAAACTGAAACCCATACAAACACTAGCTTCCTTTCCTTCTCCCCCCTGCCCACTCCTTGACAACCACCTCTCTATTTCCTGTTTCTGTGATTCTACTTCAGATAGTCTGTGTCCAGAATCATACAGCATGAGCCTTGCTCTAACAAGTGTGTCACTCAGCATAACATGCTCATGGTCCGTCCGTGTTTCCCAGGTCAGAACTCCCTTCTTTTTAAAGGGTCTGTGGCTCTCTTTCTGTTTTGCTTGTCTGCTTCCATGTGGATGGGTACACTGGGCGCTTGTACCTCTTGACCACTATGAACAATGCTGCCATCTGCATGAGTGCGCTCATCATCACTTTGAAGCCCTGCTTTCTTTGGGTTCTGAACTCAATCAGAATAGTGCTGGCGCTGCTCATTTTTCTAGAAGATTTTTGTGAGCTTCCATATTGTTTTCCAAGGTGGCTACATAGGTTATGTCCCCATATCTAACTCACAAGGGCACAAGCTATCCATATCATTTCTCTTGTTGAAAATGCTCGTATGGAAAAGACACTTTTTCTCCTTGTGACATTCTTTATTATTACTATTATTAATAACAAAGTTACATCACTCCCTACTCTTTATAATCCTTCCTATGCCCCCAACTCCCTCTCAAACTCATGCCTTATCCCTTAATTGTTATTACACACACACACACACACACACACACACACACACACACACACGAATAAATATACATATATAACCTGATGAATCTGTTTAGTGTTGCTTCTATGCACTCTGATTTCAGGGCTGACAATCTGGTATTGTGTGACCATTTTGAAGCTCATCCCTGGAGAAGCCTAATTCTCATGCTCTCAGCAAAATAATCCTGCAACCCTGGGACAAAGCTGCCCAAACCAAAATCACTTTAAGGCCCCCCGATTCTTAGGTCTCATCCACCACAAGAGTGGACAAGTTCTATTTCTTTTTTTCTTTTTTAAATAATTTATTTATTTTTACTTCATGTGCATTGGTGTTTGTGTATGCCTGTGTGAAGCTGCCAGACTGTCAGTAACAGGCAGTTGTGAGCTGCTGGGAATGAAGCTGGGGTCCTCTGAAAGAGCAGCCCGTGCTCTGCTCTTAACCACTGGGCCGTTTCTGCAGCCCCAACAAGTTTTATTTCTAAGTACTTGTTTACTAAAGCTTTAGCTGAATCCAGAAAGGCTTCCCTCTGTTTTCTTCCTTCCTATCTCCCCCCCCCCCACACACACACACTGCTGAGGATTGTACTCAGGGCATTGAGCATGCTAACTAAGGGAATCCCTATCTTTTAACAGATCTGTATGCTAGAAGGCAATTCTAGATGAACAATTTTCAAGAGCCTACCCATTCCAGATACACAATATAGTGGGTTTACAACAATCTGTTTGGACCACATGGTGGGCCATCACCCTTAGAAAGGTTGTTTCCCTGGAGTACCATTTATATGTTCAACTGCCCTGTCCCTCACACAGTGGCCTCTAGAAGTCTGTTTCGGAAGACATCTTCTAACTTCCAAATCTGTTACCTTCTTGAATAAGGGAACAACTTTCTAGCAGACATTTGAGAAACCTCCAGCCAGATACAACCCCAGCAATCGGTACAGAACAGGCCAATGCCTACGCTCACAAGGCCACTGGTAACAGGACTGTTGTGAACGTAATCAGAAAGGGGGTAGGTTTCTTAAAAGTCAACAAGGAACAGCAGCTCTGCTCCTCATGAAATAAGCAGGCCAGCCTGCTACAGTCCGACTTTACACTTCGGACGGAGCATCTGATTCTAACGGGGAGTTCTGACAAGAAGTAACATCACACAACATCAGTACTGCAGCCATGTTTGGGACTTGCTTCCTGGCTGTACTCTGGAGAACAAACCCATCCACGGTGCCCAGTATAGCTTTCTTCTCTGGACAAACAAGTCTTTCTCGCTGGCTTTATTGTTGTACAAAATGACAGGGTTTACAAAGCCCTGGACTGCTCAGTCCCAAGAGCTTGGTCTGGGTCACAGTGAGGCCACCTTGGGAAAACCATGATCTTTGAGCCTTTGCTTTCCCATGTGTAACTGAGAAAAACAACCCTGAAGTGCACTGACTGAGGCGGATGTGGAGGTGAGAGGTACCCAGCCTTTCAGCTAGTCTTCAAGGCTGAGGCTGACAGCTGGGAAGGGGCAGCCTGTCACCCACAGACTTGTTAATGCACAGTGCCCTTTGCCAGCCAGCCAGCTCCTGGCGGGGATTTCCCCAAGGCTTTGTTTGGGGAAATTCCCACACTTAGAATAGTCTGTTAAAAACATACATTTCAGAAAACCTCCTGCTGCTCATCCACTTCCTCCAGGCTGAGATAAACTATTCCAGCTTCCCCCGTCAAAAGCGGAAATGGCCTCACAGACAGGCAGCTGTGGTTACAGCTGAAATAGTGGGTTCAGCTCCGTCTCCCAGAGAGCCACCCTTAGGACATCTCAATACCCAGAGGGAAGCAACAGTATCCACAGGAGCTGCAGGAAGGCACACCTGATCCACATTTCCTCAGGGGTCCTCAAAACCCCGAGGACATGGCTCCCTGCCACATTGGAGAATGCTGAGGAAAAATAAAATCCCACCTTATTCTTTGGCTACTTGAGCCAGAACTGAGGTAGAAGCTGAGAATTGTTTCCAAAAGCCCCTCAAACAGCTTTGATGCCAGACAAAATTGAGAGGCAGTGGGCATTCAGGTTAAGCTCCCACCACAGCACACTGAGGACCTGCTCTGCAATGTGTCTGTGGCTTGCCCCCAGGACGCCATACTACAGGTTGCAGAGCAAAGGAAAGCATTGCTGCTGTGGAATGTTCCAGTGTTCCTGCCCTGATGGGAGAAACTGGTTTTCTCTTCCCCATCCAGGAGCAACCTTCTCTACCCAAACACCTCAGAGTCACTCTTTAAAGTGGAGGGTTCCCTGATTTCCTAGCTGTCTATGATTTTCTACCTATGCTTGGGTCCCCTACCACAGTCACCTCTTACCTATTCTAGAAGTGTATCTGGCTCACCTCTTTCCAAATACCCTCCCACGTGAACACAGCTGTCTTCTGTATCACCCTATATTATTATTTCTGTTATTCTATTTCCCTTAGCTATGTCCATGACCATGTCCCACAGACCTTAAGGACAGGAACTCACTGTGAATCACTGCTGTGGGCTGGACCAAATAATGTTCAAGACACCATTCACACTCAAATATAAAGTACTGCTAGCATGTCCTGCTGCCTTGACATCCATTGTTTGAAAAGTTATCTTTGCATCTCTGCAGCATTCAGACCAACATTATGGTCCAAACAGACCCTAGAAACAGACATAGCCACTCTCGCTGATAACCTTTCATAACAACTAAAAATCTTGTAGAAACAGTCCCCCTGCCCCATTCAGCTCTCATCATCATGCTACATGTTTCTGGCTGCCGAAAGCTGATAGGAGAAGATCACATCACAACTGAGTCTAACCACTCCAAACTTCTAAAAGTAGATTCATTTTTCTGCAGATGGCTTGAGAAGTCTTCAATTTCATCAAGTAAGCTACCAATGAATACCCGCCTCCCCCACCCTGACACCCAGTGTAGTCAGCTTGCCTGGAGTTCTGCCATCCACACTCTGGATCACTGTGCTCATCTGTAAAATGACTAGACAGGATGGGATGGAATGGGATGGGAAATGATGGGGAGGCCTGAGCAGCTGCATCCCAGGCTACCTGTCTCTGGGTCAGCAGCCAAGAAGAATGTGGCATCTCTATGCCCTGTAACAAGTCTCAGGTTTACCTATGACATGCCCTGGAGCATCTGCTGTCCCCTCAGCCAGCTTATCCCATCTCTGAGGGACTCTGGTTTTGATAGTAGCTGCCCACATCCATCCTTGCTGATTAACACCTGAGGGGCTATTCCTCCTGAATTCCCTCTACCACTGGTCAGGTCCAGTGGCCCCCTTGCTGACTAGAGGGAACTATCAGAGAAGCCAGACTGGTCAGGTGTATCCAGGATGGTATCAACACCTAACAAATATCCTGAATTGTCATTAGCAGCAGGAGGAAGCTGTGGCTCAAGGTCAACTAGTTGTGGTATGTGACAACCCCCTCCCCCAAGCAAAAAAAAAAAAAAAAAGGGCAAAACCAAACAGCCAAAACAAAACAAAAAGTAGAAATAAAAAATTGACTACTCCCAATGTTAGGGGCATCCACCAGCTGACCCTGGGGCTCACTCCCCTCTCCTGCCCTCTCAGAGTGCCCTGTGCAGCAACCTTCAGTTATCTCAGACAATTATTATTCCAAGGAGTCACTCTACCTGCCATAATTTCACTTGTGCTCACACACAGCATGCCAAAACGTTGAGACAGCCCTTGGGAGCTCAAGGCTTGAGTGAAGCCACAGAGTAGGAGAGTAAAGCAGGCTGGCTGGAGAGCTGCCCCTCCAACACAACAGAGGAGCTGGTGACTGTTTCTACAGCTAGGCTGGTCACAGAGGCTGAGAACCCATCCACTCATTCCCCAAGGACAAGCCTTCATGGAAGAGTCTGGAGTTCTATGCATCTCTGGTAACATAGGGAGAACACTCCATCTGAGCAACCCAAGGTACAGGAGCCTGCAGGAAGGAAGGATCACTGTCTCTTAGTCTCCTGACCCCACTATTCCCACTCCACATGATTGAGCCTGTCACTCACACTAGTCTTGTTGGATAATCTGCTGACACAGCTGCTGTAACCACATCCCTGCCCTATCTCGGCTGGGGAAGAAAGCTCCAACTACAAACAGCCTCGCTGCTGCCTGGGCCTGCCTTCAGACCGTCAACAACAATCCCCATTCATCTCAGGACACATTTCTGGTGTCTATTTAAGGCAAGACCAAAGACAAGATCTGTTTTTAGAGCATCTCACTGCACTCGGGGAACAGTCTTCCTGTGATGTGCCCCCCCATTTCCTTAGGAATGCATGGATTACAATTTATAACTTCCTAGAACAACATTTCTTTCGCATTTAAATACTCTAGCCCAGTTGCTAATAAAAGAACTATTACCAAGTTAAGGGTAAGGTGAGCATAACACACAAACTGAGCTAGGGCAGATTACTTTCAAAACAGAAATATCTAAAGCCAATTCTTAGCTTTAGGCCTTACCACCACCCCCCCACACACAGTGCAAGACGGAGCACTTGCATATCTCTATATACAGGCATACAGGTATCCCCTTCTAAAAGAAAGAAATTTCACACAACATAAGCAAAACCCAGTAACAACTACACAGCAAACACTGCTTGTAAACGTGGTCCACACTTGAGTTCATCTTTGATCCTTATTCTGTCATACCCAAGATCAATTTCTCTCATGGGAAGAAGGAGATTTTTCCCTTTCCTTCCAGGCACACACACACACACACACTCCGGAGTAGAGAGGAGACAGGGGAAGAAGGTTGAGTAGAGTCAGCAACAATCCCCACAGGAGAACCGCACACATACCCATGTGAAGGCTTTCCAGACTCCAAAATCGTGCAATTTCTCCTCTAGCTACCATCCTTCTGTTTAAACACACACAGCAGGTTGAGGGTGTGACCCAGGAAGCTGGTCCTTAGCTCATTGGGAAGGGTGGCGACTCAGGCTGGCAGCTTCGGAAACTCTTGAGTGCTGTGTGCTCTCTTGGACAGCGCTGCCCAGAAACTAACAGCCTGCTGCCAGTGACTCAGGCTTAGTCTCTCCAGCGACATCACCACGCGCTGGCTTTTGGGAGGAAATTCTAAACGGAGCGAGCGGAGTGAGCGGCTGCCTTCAGTGATCTAAAAGTGCAGCTTTTAACTCCAACCCCCAGGGCTGCCCTAGTCTTGCAGGGCACTTTCCCAAAGCTGTTTGTTTCAGAGAGAAAAAAAAAAAAGCACAGAGGTCACTGAGTTTGAAAATGGAGTTAGGGTTTCACAGCAAGGAATGCCAAAAATTTGAGTTATGACGCTACATAATACAAACAGTAATTTATGGAACCACTAAAGAAGGGACTTTTGTTCCAAAGACATATGTGCAAAAATGCAAACAGACAAAAAGATAAGACATAATAAGTATGTGTATGCTTTACAAAAGTACTATTTCTATCTATGTAAAACACGGGCTTTGTTCTAAAGGAGGGTCCACTAAATAACAATGTGAGTTACTTTTAATTCCTCTGCGCTTTTCTCTATTTCCCAAATAATGGGAAATTAGCAGGTTGTTCTTTTACATTTCAACACAGCTATCAACAGTGTGCTTCCTTCATTTCTCCTGGACAGGAAGTAATTGCTTTTCAACTTTACGAACAATGAGTCAGTATAAGCAAAACAGTGGTTGAATGAGAATGGTCATCCCCAACACATGGGTTAAAAAAGGGATAAAGGCAACTGGTAAAATACAGTGGTGAGCCTGTGTTCGAACCCCGAGGGAGTGTGCCGCTCTGCTCTTCCTTCACAAATCTAAGTTTCCACCTGGTGTCTGCTTTCTCACATACAGAAGGGCACCGGGGCCCCTCATCATCCTTCCCGGCTGCTTGAAAGATTGCCAGGTTTCTAGAGCAACTGGGCCACCGTACTGGGAACTCATAAGGGTTAGCTGCTCTGAAGCACTGCAGCTTGTAGATACCTGGAGACCCTGGTCACTAACATAACAGTTCCCCGGGGAAATAATAGCATCAGGGCAGCATGTCTATAAACCTTGCACCCTAGAGAACAGCAAAGTCCAGAGCTAGCCTGCCGGCTGTGTTAATAAAACCCTGCCTCAAAACAAATCAATCCAACAATACCAAAGCTTAGAGTGCAGCCCAATGTCCAGTGGGGCTTACCAGTGTAAGGCTATGGATTTAATAACCAGCAACACACACACACACACACACACACACACACACACACACACACACACACACACACACACAGGAGGGTGGGGCAGGGAGGGAGGGAGGAAGGATGTGTGGTGGTTCACACCTGTACTTAGTAGGCTAAAGCAGGACTGATGTGAATTCTAGGCCAGACTATGTTACAGATCAAAACACCCCATCTCTAAAAGACAAAACGTTAAAAAATCATGTTCTAATTCACGATTTAATTCTGTTAGTACTTCAAAAGGGGAGGTTGCTAGTTGACTATGCACCACGTTTCATGTTTCAATATTTGTGGTTATTTCTGCTTATCTGTTATTTCCTTGCCCTAAATACACTAAGGAGAGTTTCCCAGGGAAATTATAGTTTAAAAAACCCGTAACATTCTTATACTCCCAGCACTTGGAAGCTGAGACAAGAGTGTGGCCATATATTGTATATTTAATAAAGTTTTCCTGAAAATCAGAGGCCAGAGCCAAGTCTCACACAGATTTAGCCTTGAAGGTCAGGGAGTAGTGACCCACACCTTTAATCCCACATGGTGGGGACAGAGATCAATTAGATCTCCATGAGTTCAAGGCCAAACAGCCATTCAGTGGGGGCACATCTTAATACTAGCACTAGGAAAGCTGAACCAGGAAGTGAGATAGATGGGCTTTCAAAGAAAGATAGGGCCTTAGGAGGCAGGAGTTCATCCCTTCACCTACAGCCAGGGACTCAGAGGCATTCAGTCTGAGGATTCACAGAGACAGGCCTGAGGAGTAGCTAGGTGAGAAGTGACTGTGGCTTATTTCTCTGTCTCTGATTTTTCAGCTTTTCCCCAATACAGCAAGATTAGGAGTTCAAGGTTATCCTCAGATACATAGTGACTTATGTAGTTTGGCAGCTTGACACTGAAATCCCTGCCCTCCAGACAAAGGGTTGGAGACATCCACCGTTCAGTGGTCAAGAGAACTGGTTGCTTCCCCTGGTACCAGGTGCTATTCCCAGCACCCACATGGTGGCTCACAACCATCTATACCTCCAGGGCATCTGATGTTCTTTTTTTGGCCTTCATGGGTATAGAGGACACATGTGGTCAACATACATATGCACAGGCAGAATATACATACACAAAACAAAATAAATAACCTAAAATAAGGTAAGACAGACATAAACCAAGTCATTTTAAAATCTTTCTTTTGAAAGATGATGTGTTGCTCAGTGATGGAAAACTTGCTTGGCATGCATTGAAGCCTGAGGGAAGTTTGGAAGCTGCAAACCAACCAATGAGAGAGCCAGCCTCAAAAATAAGGGGGCGAGAATTCAAGGAAGATGTCCAATGTTGCTCTCTGGCCTCCATACATGCACATACACTTGCTCAGGTGTTTCCACATAGTATACATGCTGGCCAGTGGAAATCACAGAACAAACTGGTTTGACTTTTAGGCTTTTAAAAAGTATTCAGGGATTACAGTCTATACTTGTCACCGCTCCAAAAAAGCCTTAAGCATTAGTGAAAATGAAAGTCTTGTTTTTCCACACAAACCCATTCCTTTGGATAACTACTCTAACAAGGGACACCAAAGACACCAACAAATCACACATTGAAAACAAATACTTAGATCAGGAGAAAGTAGGCCAGGCATGGTGGTATAGCTTTGTGGGAGTTTGAATAACAACTGTCCCCCACAAGTTCGGGCATTTGAGCCCTTGGCCACCAGCTGGTGGCGCTGTTTGGGGAAGTTCAGGTGGTACAGCCCTGCTAATGCAAGTGTGTCGCTTGGGGTGGCCTCTGAGCCTATTATATCCTGTTTACGCTCTCTGCTTCCTTTGAAGATGCGGTATCTTGGCTCCTACCCATACTGACATGCCCTGTGCTTGCCGATATGCCCTCCCACCATGACAGGCTCTTAACCCTACAGTAAGTACAGTAAGCCAAAATAAACCTTTCTAAGTAGCCTTGTTCATGTTATCACAGTAACAGAAAAGCAGCTAATACAGAAACTGGTACCAGAAAGTGGACTGTTGGTATGAAGAAGCAGACCATGTTTGTTTGTTTTTCTGTAAGAATATAGAAGATTTTTGGACTAAAAAAGTAGTTGAATGCTGTAAGCAGTACCCAGGAGGCTATTCAGCAGGAGCTTACAAAACAGCAGTGCTAAGTGCAATGTAGATGATAGAGGCCCAGCTCAAGAGGTTTCAGAGGGGAAAAACACTAGCCACCAGGCTAAAGGCTATTCATATAGCCTCTGGCTGTAGGCATGTGTTTAATCCCAGAGAGGCAGAGGCAGGTGGATTTCTGAGTTCAAAGGTCAGCCTGGTATACAAAGTGAGTTCCAGCACAACCAGAGCTATGCAGAAAAACCCTGTCTCAAAAATAAATAAATAAATAAATAAATAAACAAACAAACAAATAAAAATGTGGCTACCTTTTTTGCCTGTGACCTGATTACTTTTTGGGGGGCCAAATTAAAAGGTAGTAGACTAATGTCTCCAGCGAAGGACATTACAAGACTGCATAATATTGAGTCTGTGGGATGGCTATTTTATATATATACGTATATATATACATATATATATAAATATACACACACATATATATCACACTTATGGAGGTCCACAGTGAAAAAGAGCATGTAGGGCAGAAAGGAATACAAAATATATAGTTAGAGAGACAAAGAGCCCTTCAGAAGCATAAACTGTAGCCAAGGCAAAACTGGAAGAAAAGCCAGAGATTAGCATCTTGAAGAAGCCTGGGGCTCATCACCGAAAGGAGGGAAAGGTGCTTCCGGGGAGGAACCTAGGGCATTGTCTGCTCCTAGAAAGCAAAGGCGTAAAAAGGTTGCTGCTAGCGAGGTTCAAGGGGACAAGATCCGTTCTAAATGGGCAGCTAAACCCTCCCCGGTTTCAGAAAGCCACTGTGGACAGGACTCTGCACGAAGGCCCTGAGAGGGCGGGAAGCTCTAAGAGGCTATTGTATAAAGCTGTAAAAGTGAAGCCTGTGGAGACTCCAGATGTTGAAGATGCCAGAGTTGTGAGACATCTGTGGGGGAGAGCTGTATAAAGGGAGTGAAACCAGCCAGAGAGAGAAAGGAGAGAGATTGTGGCGGGTGGAGCTGGGGGGCGGAGCTATCTTTGACACCAGACTTGGAGCTACAGGATTTGATATTTGTCCTGCTAGATTTCAGCCTTGCTATGGTCCAGTCTTTGCCCACTCTGTCCCCATCCTTCATTTTTGGAATGGTAATGTGTACTCTGTGGCATTCATTATATGTCGAAATATGTAATTTGCTTTTTGATCTTACTGAAGGCTATATTTAAGAGATGGCTTCAGTCTCAGAAGAGTCTTTGGACGTTTAAACAGCACAGAGATTGTGAAAGACCATGAGGGATTTTGAAGATAGACTAAGTGCACTTTGCATTGTATGGTCATGGGGGCGAGGGAGTGGAATGTGGTGGTGGTGGTTAGAATGAGAAGGGTCTCCCACTTGAACACTTGGGTCCCAGTTGGCGGTGCTGCTTAGGAAAGTTTGGGTGGTCTGGCCCTGCTGGGTTAAGTATGTCACTGGGTGGAGGGCTCTGATGGTACGTCTCACCTACTTCCAGTTCACTCTCTCTGTGCCTGCTGGCGTTTGACGTTGTGGTCTCTCAACCCCCTGCTCTAGTCTCCATGCCGGAGGCTTGCTGCCATGCCTGCCTGTCACTATGGGTTCTGATCCCTCCTGATCCTCAGCCCAAAGGCACTCTTCTTTCTGTACATTATCTTTATCACAAAACAGAACAGCAGCTAATACAGTCCCTCAATCCCAACAGTCAGGAAACAGAAACAAGATATTGGAGGTTCAAGGCCAACCAAGTCAATCTAATGGGTTATCTCAAAATAAAAACACTAAGATTTGAGAACCAAGTGCTTTCTAAAGAATGACCTTGAAGGGGAAGTGCTGCTCTGTACCTTCAAAGCTACTGCAGTTGTCAAGGTCATGTGGGACTTGGACACATCATGCCACAGGAAATGTGCTCTGCATGACTTAAATGACGGCGGCTCCCACCATTCCTTCCCTCTCAGACTCCACTTGCTCCTAGACTCCCTCCAGAGATACTAACTAGGACTCAGGCTGTTTTATAAAAGATGCTGGAGAGATGGCTCAGTGGTTAAGAGCACTGTCTGTTCTTCCAGAGGTCCTGAGTTTGATTCTCCCCATCCACATGGTAGCTCACAACCATCTATAATGATATCTGGTGCCCTTTGCTGCACATTATATACATAATAAATAAAATTTATTTTTTAAAAAAGATGCTGTCTTAGATGGAAAGGTACCACATTCCATCAAGTCTGAGTCTGATTTTCACAATTCATATAGTGAGAGAAAACTAAGAGGCTGAGTCTACTGCCTCCATGCACACTGTGGGATATGGGTAGATATATGTGTGGGCACACACAGATGAGTAAATGCAATGTTTAAAAATGGGAAGGGGGTGGCAAGATGGTTAAACAGATAAGAATGCTTGCTGCCAAGCCAGACAGCCTGAGTTCGATCCTTGAAACCACCATGAAATTCCTCCACGCTATCCTCTGCCCTTCACACACCTGCTGTGGGTTCTCCACTTTCTGAAACTTGGGAATTAGACACTGGGTTTTCTTTTCTGAGTCTACTTTACAAAGACAGGAAAAAACCCAAGCCATAAAACAAAGACTGCTTTCGCTGCTAAAAGATGAAAAGCCATAAGAACTTGGGGAAGTGTTAAATGCCAGGGCGAACATAGTGGTGTGTGCCTGTAATCAGCATAGGAAGGCTGAAGCAGGGGGGTTAAGAGTTCAAGACACACATACCAAGACCCTGTACCTTATAAAAAGAATAATAAAAAGTTAACTTCTCTATTGAGCTTTCCTGAGACAGAGACGGGACACTCTGTTCCTGTTTGAACCCCTTGATTACAGCAATGATAAGCCTTGAAATACCAGCTGGCCAGCTAGTGCCTACGAGAGCTCATGTAATCATGGCCTGGAGGCAGCAAGCCTCCTGCAGCTATGGCCTGCTCCTAATCCTTTCTTTGAAAAGGAGCACAATTTTCTGGATTCCTTGGACTCTGTGGAATCCACACTATGTCACAGCAGAGCTGGGGACAGCATTAGACTATCCAATCTTAGCAGCTAGCAAAACACTAACAGCAAGAATGTGCCTACAGATAAGTTAATGGATTCATCCTGTTTTACAAATAAGTACAGCCAACATCATAATCCCTTGGTATGCAGCATAAAGCAGATACAAAGGGGTGATGGGGCAGGACACGTGACCTCTATACCCGACAAAGCTGAGGTCACTACAGCCTTAACCAACTTCCCTTACAACCTAGTTACTGCCATCCTCTTCAGGAGCTAAGCAAATGAGATCGGGTTTCATAGTTCCTTTTTTTTTATACAGAGTTTCACTCTGTAGCTTGGGCTAACTTTTAATTTCTGTCAGTGTTCCAAGGCCTGAGATTATAGGTGAAAATCACCATGTCTCTTCATTCAAAAAACTTTTTAAAAAGCAGTATAAAGTAAATGTGAGAGTGGCTGGGGATAACCAGGCATGCTGTAACCTTAGCAGGGTGAGCATGGGGGGGGGGCACACTATAAACCCAGGGCTTAGGAAATAGAACCAGGAGAACAACTTCAAGGCCATCCTGGGCCATACAATGAGACTTTGTCTCAAAGTAGCAAATGGGGTTGGCAAGACGGCTCACTGGGTAAAGTGGCTTACTAAAAGGCCTGGCTAGCTGAGTTTGATCCCTGGGGCCCACGTGGTAGAAGGAGAGATCCAAATCTCACAAATTCTCCTCTTACCTCCATATGAATGCTGTGTCACCTGAGAAAAAAGGCTCACTATATGAAAATAAAATTTAAAAAACAAAGGAACAAAAGCAGATATACCCCCGAATAATAATGATAATAAAGATCAAACCTAAAGGATTTTTAGGGATTGGGGAAGTGAAGGCCATGATAGGTAAGCATTTCCCAGCCCAGGCTGGTCTCAAACGTATAATCTCTGGCATACTGAGACTACAGACATGCACCCCAATATCCTGCTCAGAGTTATACTTGAAGGAATCACAAAGCTGTCCATCATTTACCTGAGCCTGCCCACACATGTGAGACCCACACTCCTGAGCACCGGCTTCTTTTTGCCCTTTGTTCTAATAAAATGCTGAGTGGATTCTCAGGGTAATAAATTTTTAGGTAATTCTGGGCAATTATGTGGTGAGTCAAGTTTGCGATCCTAAGAATCAATGGAAAAGATTCAGTAAAGGTTTCATCCCTAATAACCTGAGTGTATATATTTTAAGTTAGCTTGAGCTACATCCCGGTGTTCTACACAGAGCTCTAAACCACTGTGTAGATAGGGTGGCTTGTCCAGAATGGGCCACTGGCAGGTCTGAAGAGCTCACTGCTCATGCCCTTGTGAGATGCCCCCTAACTGATCATGATAGTTACTCACACTGAACCAAGCCAGTGTGCCAGCTCTGAGTCAGAGATTACCAATTCAGTTCTCCCTTTATGAGGATTTTAAGACTCTGAGATAAGAAACCTGCCCCTGATCAGCAGGCCTCAATGGAGGAGTTGGATCCCTCGTTGGCTTTTTGACTCAAAGTCTGTTCACCAGAAGAATCATCCCAACAGTGGTTAGGACAGAACGATACCAGATTAGCTGCTTAAGTCTACTCTTCTGACTGCATTACTATATTCTGTTAATTGTACCCAACTAAAACAGAAACACGTGGCCTGTTCTAAGGCAAACTATCAAAATGTTGATACATTCCAAAACATAAGAAATAGAACTTTGAACAACTACACAGACACCCCTGATTTTGAGGGCCTGTAAGATGGGTAAAGATGCTTGTTACCCAACCTGATGACCTTAGTTGGACTCCTAGGACCCATAAGGTAGAAAGAGAGACCACGTTCCTGCATTTTGTCATCTGGCCTCAACATGCACGTTGTGGCATATGCACACAAAATAAAGAAAAAAATGTAATAAACATAATTCCAAAGAGTTTTGTTAAATTTAACTTCATGTTTTACAAGGTCTTGCTAAGGGGCTGGAGACATGGCTCAGTGGTTAAGAGCGCTGACTGTTCTTCCAGAGGACCTGAGTTCGCTACCCAGCATCCACATGGCAGCTAACAACTGTCTGTAATTCCAGGATCTGACACCCTTACACATTTATGCATGCAGGCAAAACACCAATTCACATAAAATAGAGATAATTTTTTTTTTTTTTTTTTTTTTTTTAAAAAAGGTCTTGCGGGGCTGGAGAGATGGCTCAGCGGTTAAGAGCACCGTCTGCTCTTCCAGAGGATCCGGGTTCGATTCCCAGCACCCACATGGCAGCTAACAACTGTCTGTAGTTCCAGTTCCAGGCAAACACCAAGGCAAATAAATAAATAAAGTTTTTTTTTTTTTTTAAAAAAAAAAAAAGGTCTTGCTAAGTAGCCCAAGCTGACCTTGAACACTTGATCTTCCTATCTCTGCCTCCCAAATGCCTGGGTTATAGAAGTGCATATAGGACTCCACTGAAGGAAGTGGATGGAACACAAGAAGAGTGTTTACCTAGCATGCCCACGAGCCAGTATCTGACCCCCAGCAATACACAGACAGGGAGACAGACAGACATTCACAACCCCCACCCACATTATGTAAAGAAACATGCTTCTATGGCTTCTCATATTTCAGTTTATCTAACTGGGAAAAAAAATTACACAAAAAGTGATACAAACACAGGCATCTATGAATAAATCCCCTCACTTTTAGGGGAAGATGGGGAGGGAGCTGAGTTAATATCCAGAGTATATTATTTTTTTTTAATTGACACAATTCAGCGACAAAAAAAAAAATCAAACAAAATGAGAATTGGTCAAAAATTTTGAGTGGACATGTCTCCCAAATGGCCAACCAACTTATAATCATATCACAGAAAAAAAGACAAGGGAGATGAAGTCTCATGATACTAGGAGATTATATCATAATCCTAAACCGAGGAATGTCCCTCACTATTTTGTGGTGCTAGGGAGGGTACCAAGGACTGTAAGCATCCTGGGTGAGAACTCTTCAGCAGAGCCAAGCCTCCTCAGAGACTGACTTCCTGACATTCATGTGCATCAAGACCATTTAGCAAGGGGGAACATTTACTCATGCGTGTTAATGAGCTTTCAGATGCTGCCACACAGGACTAGAATATATATATATATTTTTTTTTAAAAAAAAATCATTACAAATTGATCCCTGGCACTTACAAGATATTTCTGGTCATAAAACGAGGAAAGCATCACCAGGTTCAGAAAACTCTATCAACTAGTGAAGTCTTAAGGTCCTGACCCCTCCCCCAGCTCTCTGCTTCAGTGTCCTGCTCTAGCGCAGAACCCAAAGACTGTTCTATCAAGGTCTCTAAGGTCACCAAGGCCCTGAGCCACTGAGCTGCAATGGTTCCTTCTGATTAGTTTGTTAGTATTTGACCTTTTTGCTGAAATGGAGTTTCCCTGCGGTACCTAGGCTGGTCTTCAATTCCTAGGTTCAAAGACTCTTCCTGCCTCAGCCTTTACAGGACAAGCCTTTGGGGCCTATGTTCAATCTCATTTGCACC
Organism: Sigmodon hispidus; assembly: GCA_004025045.1. Taxonomy (NCBI): domain Eukaryota; kingdom Metazoa; phylum Chordata; class Mammalia; order Rodentia; family Cricetidae; genus Sigmodon; species Sigmodon hispidus. The sequence goes on along the minus strand of PVIH01005166.1, from coordinate 75,381 downwards.
AAGAAGCTCCCCCAAACTCCTGGGGCCCTACTTGTCTCTACTATATTTTATCTTTGAGAGCTTCTTTTCCTAACCCCCACCTCCCACCTCTGGTCTGGGAAGTCCTTACCTTCAGCCCAGGTCACTCTCCCATTTGTGATCTGGGGCCTACTAAAGACTAATAATAAGCTGAAGGCTCTGGTTCCACCCACAGGGCTGGGAACCTGTTACCCAGACACCAGCGTCATCATGGGCTCCTCCCTTGCCCAGAGCATCCAGACAACTCTGTAGACATCTAAGCTGTTCACTTGCCTGGTACTACGATCATGTCTTCCTGCTTCTGAGCTACATGGCAGCCTAATTAGGCAAGAGGCATTCCCACTCACGATCCAGTCAAGAATGCAAACCTGACCACTTCTGTCCAGCTCAAACCCCAGCACAGTTCCTGGCTGCCCAGGAACTCCTTCCTTCCAGCAGCTAAAATCGCGGGTTTATACTGGGTTTTAAGCCCCTTCCCCGGCTACTTAAACTCAGGTCCTCCCATCAGGACCCATCTCAGCTGCCTCAACTCCCACCTCCCCCGGAACACATCAGACACTGACCCACAGAGTTGCGCCAGAACCGGTTCAGCTGCTAAGAGTGAAGGAGCAGCTGTTCACCTTTGTCAGGGTGACAAGGGATGGGTTCTTCCTGGGCTATGTGCAAGCTTTCTTGCCCAGTCCACACCCTGATGCATCAGTGACGATTTCCAGTTCCGGCTCCTGAGCACAGCAGTGACAGAGATACTGCTGAGGAGACTGAGGTTCAAACTCCTTCACTCTCCTTCTTTTCCTCATTTTTAGAATAGATCTTTGCGAATTTCATATAGTGTGTTTTGATCAGATTCCCTCTTCCAACTCCCTTCAGGTTCACCTCCCAACCCATTCGAAGTTGTGTGTGTGTGTGTGTGTGTGTGTGGGGGGGGGGTGAGTGTGTGAGGGGGGGGACAAAAACCAACCCCTAACCCCACCACCAACAAAACACTCTCATCAGGACCATGTGAGCCAAATGTTTTCCTCCCCAAATTGCTTTTGGTCATGGTCTTTATCATGACATAAAAAGCAAGCTAGCATACTACCAAAGGCAAAAGATTTCATGTATAGTAGGGATGCAATATTCTGTTAAGCCCAAAACAGAAAAAGTTCCTACAATTTTTACAACTCTCTCCAACTCTCTCTCTCTCTCTCTCTCTCTCTCTCTCTCTCTCTCTCTCTCACACACACACACACACACACACACACACACACACTCACACACACACAAACCACTCACGTGGTGGTGTTTACTATACATGACAAAGTACCTATGTGGATAGAGGTCAGAGGAAACTTTGGATGTCAACTCTTACCTTCCACCTTGCTTTGTGACAAGGCTGCTTGTTTTCCAGAGCTATGTAGGCCAGGTTAGCTGACCTATAAGCTTCTAGGGACTCTCCTGTCCCACTTCCTGTAGGAACACTGGGGTTAGAGATTGTATGCGCTACCACCCCAAGGGTCACACTGGTTCTGGGAATTTGAACTCGGTCCTCATTTTCTCAGCAAGCACATTACCCACTCAGCCATCTCCTCAGGCCTGTTTTTGGGAGGAGGCAGATCTTCTATTGCCCTGGAGTTGACCCGGAACTCATTTTGTAGCCCAGACCGATTTTAACTCCTTAAAACACTCCTGACTCAGCTTCCCAAGTGCTGAGAGTACAGACATGAGCCATTACTCCTGGCTTTCATTTGTTTCATTCATTTATTACTATTTTACTATTCTTTGATAATTTCACGCATGTATCTTCCCTGTTTGTCTTGAGGCAGAGTCTTACATTGCCCAATATCGTCTCTGTGGTGAAGGCCACCCTTGAGCCCCTTATCTTCCTGGCCCTACCTCCCCGGTGCTAGGGGTTCAGCTGTGGACCACCAGGCCCCAGTTTTTCTTTCTTTCTTTCTTTTTTAAAGAAGTTTCTTTGAAGTTACAGCATATTTAAAATCTAACTTACAAACAAGAAAAATAAAAGGGGAAGAAATGCAACCCAAATAAGGAAGAATGAAAACCAAACAAAATTAAAGAGTAGCCTTGGCCTCTATCCCAGGCCCCTTGACGGTGACCTGCCTTCGTCTCCAGCTACAGGATGCCGAAGCCAGACAGCAGCACCACAAAAACAGAATAAATCAGTTTAACTCGGAAAGGCTCGGAGCAGCCAAGGTATGTCCCAAGATGATACCAACTAGAGCCTCACAGCAGGTTAGACAGAAGTTCCTAACAGTTGCAAATTTAGCAACTGATCATAAACATAAACAAAAACAAATGAAGAAACTACAGAAGCCTTGCCAGGCACTGTGCTGTGAGAGGCAGTTCCAGGCCAGCCAGGACTACATAGTAAAACCCTGTGTCAACAAACACAGCAAACGCCTCCAAACACTGAATCAGCACCAAGGTCTTCTTACAACTGATACCAGCTCTTAATTAGGGAAAAGTAATCCGTGCATAAATTTTTGTACTTCCAAGTGAAGTGTATATTTCTCTATAAAATGAGAGGGAAAAATGGAAGCATACCTGCGTTTTTGAATTTTGAAACGACTGGCCCCTAAACACTGGAAAGGGCCTGGTACATTTTATTTAGGCAAAGCAAGCTTAAATCTGAGCAGGGAGGTGTTCAGCAGATGATACAAGCAAGGGTAGCAGCCCAGGAGGGGAAGGTATAGGGGGTGAGGGCGGGGGCGGGGCCCAGGGAGGAGCTGGTTAGAGAGGCAGCAGCAGGCTGGATCAGAGGGAATGTTAGGTATTTCCAGATTCCCCTAAGTGCCCACTAGATGGGTGGCTTTCATCCTCCCCACTCCATGGTTCCTACAAGACTAAGTTTATGCTTTCCTGCTGGGTACCCTAACATTCTTGTTCCCTGTATCTTAGAGAAGAGCATCAAGACTGAAGACTCTGGCCAGAAGCCATGCCCAGCACCAGTTGCAGAAGTCAGTGACTATGGACTGATCTACAGGATTCACGAAGAAAGATGGCATGGACCTCTCCACTACCTCTTCAGACCATCCTCCTGGCCCTGACGCAGGCTCCTGGCAAGTTTTCCACATCGGTAACAGTGGAAAACTGCTGCACAAACCGTGTAAGAAGCAACAAGGATTTTAGGGGTAGAAGGCACTGCCATTTCCTTTCTTTTCTGTTCTTTTCTTCCTTCCTTTCTTTCTTTTTATTTTAGATTTATTTATTTATTATGTATACAGGATACAGAAGAGGGCACCAAATGTCATCATAGATGGTTGTGAGCCACCATGTGGTTTCTGGGAGTTGAACTCAGGACCTCTGGAAGAACAGTCAGTGCTCTTAACCTCTGAGCCATCTCTTCAAACCCCCCCTTTTTTTTTTAAAAAAAAAAGGGCAGACAGTTTATTTAAAATGGTCCTTGGGCTGCACATATACATGCAGACAGAACACTGTATGTATAGTAAGTAAATGAATTTTTTAAAAAATAAATTAAACGGTCCTCAAAAGCTAGAGAAATGCCTAGGTGGTTAGAAAAGTCTGCTGCTCCTGCAAAGGACCTGGGTTCGATGCTCAGCACCCATGTCCCAAGGCTCAGAATTGCCTATAACTCAAGTTCCAAGAGGATTTGATGCCTTTGGGTACTTCCAGTCACCTAAATACCCCCACACACCTGTACACAATGAAAATAAAATTGGGAAGGAAAAAAAAAGAAATTGAAAAACAATTCTCACATTCTTTTTAAGGCAAAAGGTAGTGTGTCATATGGAAGTTTTTTTTTTTTAAATCATTGAGAAAGCTGCGTTATAATTATAGCTGTGTACAGTTATAATACCAGCTTTCAGAAGGGAACCCCTAGAAGGCCAGCCTAGCCTACATAACGAGTTCTAGGTTAGCCAGGCTCCAGAGTGAGATTCTACCTCAAAAATATAAACTGAATCAAAAACAATAGAAAAAGAAAATTTATTTTGAAAATGTAATTCTTATTCCCCATGCTTAGTTCTAGCTTGTGTTATTATTTCAGACCTTGATAAAAAGAGACCAATTTCACTCCATCTATAATACCTTCAAAGTTTGTTTGAAATGGGCCTCCATGAAAATCAGGCTAGTCTCAGACTCCTGCCCTCCTGGTTTCAGTAATCCCAGTACACTGGGATTGTATATGTGATGTGGTGTGTGGTGTATGTGTGTGTGTATTTGTGTATGTGTGTATTGGTGTGTTTAATGCATCCAACTTTACTTGGTTTCTTCCTGGAAGCTCAACATGGCATTTTTTAAAATCTCAGAGCGAGTCTTCAAGGCTGCTCCTTCACAAGTCACTGGCTGTACCAGCTCCCTCCACACCAGCCATGGCTGATTTCCAGCCCCCTGCGATGTTCAAATCCCTAAGACAGAATCTACACACATCCTCTCCCAGATTTTAATCATGCCTAAATGACTTGCAACACCCAAACCAGTGTAAACACAGTATAAAAGGATTACACGGGCTATAAACACAGAGTGATGATGAGGGAAATGTTTATACTCAAACTACATACAATTTTTATCCCAAATATTTTTATCTGAGATTTGTTCAGTAAGTAAGTGTGGATCACACAGAGAGGGAAAGACAACTGTGATCTGACCCAAGTGTCCGTTGTAGGTGAAGCTGTTGTTCATTTCTATCATGCCTTCAAAGGACTGGAGTTGCAGGACTGGAGGTGGCTCAGTGGTAAAGCAAGGCACTGGGCTGGATCCCAGGTATAGTTCAGGGGACAACTGAAATTGCAGTCGGTTCTATGTGTGTGGTGATGACTCATGTTTACAACAAAGTTGCTAGAAATGCATGGTGTTCTGGGGGAGACTAATTTGGCCTGGCACACTAGGAATCTGGACTGGGTTGGTTTGATTTTCTTTCCTAACTTGGAATGGTAGTAGTCACACACACACACACACACACACACATCAAAAATAATAATTAAATTGAACGATTATTGGATTTAAGTTAGAAAGATTTTACAAAAGCCATAAAAAGTCAATTAACACTGGGTGTGTGGCTCACACTTGTAATTCCAGCACTCAGGAGGTTGAAGCAGGAGGATAGTTGTCACATTGAGGCTAGTCTGAGCTATATAATTTGAGGCAGCCTGGGCTACAGAGAGAGTTTTATCTCAAAAAATTTTTAAAAAGGTTTGTTGACATGACTCAGCAAGTAATGGTCTGACAACTTGAGTTTGATCCCTGGACCCATACAGAAAAGAGAGAACACAGACACCTACAAATTGTCCTCCGGCCTCCCCATGCATGCATGCACAGGTAATTAATAATTAAGAGGATACATTTCGATCAGCAAAGCAAGCCAAGCATGATGGCATGCACTTACAATCTAGCGCTTGGATACAGCAGCATCAGTGGCTGAGGGACACAAGACCCTTTCTCAAAACAAAACAAAACAAAACAAAACAAAACAACCTAGAACAAAACCAGATGTTAACTCACCTCCAGGAGCCTTTTTCCTCTAGCTACTATTTTTACCCCTAATTAACCTCATGACCCTTCCTTGGTTATCTTCATTATCAGTGCCTGCGTTAGCACACTACCTATTCACTGAAGTTTTAATGACTTATTTTTTCAATGATTCTGGGGATAGAACCCATATTTTAAGCAAGGGTCCTGCTGAACAGCTAAAGTGACTATTAAAAACGTAACAGGGCTGAGGTGATGGCCCAGCACTTAAAAGCTCATTAATGTTCTTTCAGAGATGTGAGTTGGGTTCTCAGCACTCTCAGGTTGCTCAGCAATGCTGTAACTCAGGGGACTCTCTTGTCTTCCTCAGGTACTGCACTCACATGTACCCTCCACACACACACACAGCCTAGATAGGATTTTATGTATATAAATCATATACATAAATCCTGCACTTGGTAGGCAGGCGGACCTCTGTGAGTTCAAGACCAGCCTGGTCTACAAAATGAATTATAGACTAGCCATGGTTACACAGAGGAATCCTATCTTGATAAATCAATATACATATAAATATACATATGTGTATGTGTGTGTTTCTGTATGCTTGCCTGAGCCTGTGCACACATGTATACATCTGTAAGTCTAGGTGTTATTCCTCAGGAACCACTCACCTTGTTTTGTGAGACAAGTTGAGACTCACTAAGTTAGGCTGGCTATCAAGCAAGCCTCAGGGATCTCGTCTCTGTCTCCCCATCACCTAGTTATAGGCATGAGCTGCCTAGATTTGATTGTTAGATGCATGCTGGGAATTCAAATTCAAATTCTCTTGTTAGTGTGGCAAACACTTTACCAACTAGGCATCCCCAGTCCCTAGACAGGATGTGTTGAAGGTGGTCTACCCACACCTACTGACATCAATGCATGGGCATGCATTAATTTTTGTTTATGATCCATAAAAATTCCACTGGTGTTTAAATGCTAAGAAAACTAGATGGTCTTCTTTTTTGAAGACAGCTAAGATAATCACAGTTGATCTTTTTTTATTTTTTAAAGATTTTATTTATTTATTTATATACAGTGTTCTACCTGCATGTCAGAAGCAGACACTAGATGTCATTATAGATTGTTGTGAGCCACCATGTGGTCACTGGGAATTAAACTCAGGACCTCTGGTAGAGCAGTCGGTGCTCTTAATCTCTGAGTCATCTCTTCAGCCCTACAATTGATCTTAAGAGCAAACTGAAATAAGAACTTTTTAGAATATCAAATATGACTTGGTAAATTATATAGGCTAGGCAGACTCAGAAATATAAATATACTTTCTCTGCGGTCAGTGTGTATTGAAAGAAGGGGTGTGAAGGCCAGGCATGGTAGTGCATATTTGTAATCTTAGCAATTTGGACTGTGAAACAAGATAAGTTTAAGGCCTAACCAGGCTACAGAGTGAGTCCAAGGCTAGCCTAGGAAACATAGAGACACTCAAACTGAAAAAAAAAGATTAAAGCATCAGGATGTATGTAGGTCAATGACAGCATGCTCAAGGCTAAGGCTGAGACCTATCCCTGAAACTCTAAATAGGGTAGTTTCACTATGTGGCCCACACTGGCCTTAAATTCCTCTTCCTTCCTGCCTTAGCAGCAATTACAGACATGTACCACCACACCCAGCCGACCATAGCATTTTTACTAGTGGACTTTAGAAAGACACTTGTAACTGCTGCTGTGATTCATCATTCTTACTCCGTTATCTCCAACACCACACCCATGCTGTAGAAAGGAGGTTCTCAGGCCTGCCCAGTGGCCTTCCCTCACACATACTGCGGGCTACTAAGAGATAAGGCTGGCTTTGGGAAGCGGCCAGAGAGCCCAGGGCTAATAAAAACAGAGAGAAACCACTTCACTGAGAAGACACATATCTTTGTTTCTTAAAGAAAAAAAAAAAAAAAAAAAAAGAAGAAGGAAAGCTAGCTAGCTAGCTGGGTGTGTGGTCATGCACAATTATAATCCCAGCAGCTAGGAGGCAGAAACAGAAGGATCCTGGAGTTTGAGACCAGTTTAGGTTCAAGCAAGTCCATGCCTCACAGCAAGAACAGCAGTGGAAAAAGAATGGTGGGCGCAGTTACAAACATTCACATCTCTGGATGTTGGAAGAATTATAGCTGTAGATACAGTTTTTTTATTTCGTGACTGGGATGAAGCCCAGGGCTTCTTCCCACATCCTAAACACGTGTTCTACCACTGGGCATGGCCGGCTCTGCTTCTGCAGATTTAATAACACCCAAGCAGGGAGGAAGAAGTAAACTCTTAGGCACTCACTGAGTAATTACCAATATTAATTTTGTTGTTGTCATTTGTTTTTTGAGACAGGGTTTCTCTGTGTAACAGCCCTGGCTGTCCTGGAACTCACAGAGATCCTCCTGTGTCTGTCTCCTGAGTGTTGGGATTAACGGCATGCACCACCCCTGACTGCCTGGCTATTTCTCAAATTTTATTTCAAGCATTTCTCATCAAATCAAAAACAAAACTTTTACTTAGTTTTATGCAGAAAATGTTTTAGCACGTATATATACATAATATAAGTTAAAAGTAGGGGCTTCTGGGAAGATAACTAAGTCAATAAAGTTCTTAACCTGGAAGTCCTGAGGATTTGAGTCAGATCCTCAGAATCCATGTAAAGAAAACCTGAGCATAGAGCCACAAGGCTGTAAACTCAGGACCAGAGGTAGAAGTGGACAGGCGGCCCCTGAGGTTGGCTGGCCAGCCAGCTTATACTACTTGGTGAACAATCTCAGAAGAAAAAAAAAAAAAAAAAAAACCAAACCAACCAACCAAGGCAGAAGGTTCTTGAATAATGACTTGTTGTTGTTTATTTTTTGAGACAGGGTTTCCTCTTGCACACACACACACACACACACACACACACACACACACACACACACACACGAAATGTTAAATAACCGCAGGATTGCACACAAGCCTTCTGATTATCTTTTGCACCTCACACTCTGTTGCCTTCTCTCTCCAATTTTTCCACTAAAGAGAAGCCTTGCCTAGATTAGCTGTTAAATCTGCCTTCAAAGAAACTTAGCTGCCCCAGCCACCCCACCAGAACCAACCATCACTGTCCCCACTAACAACCAATGATTCATGGTGTCAAAATTCAGTTCTTACGAAAACTTCCCAAATCAACTTTCCAAATGATTTTTAAAAATTTTTTTAAGTTAATCTTGATTTTAATTTTATGTGTATGGGTGTTTTGCCTGAATGTATGTCTCCACATCACTTCTATGCAGTATCTGTGGAGGCCAGAAGAGGACAGAGTATCCCTCTGGGACTAGAGTTACAGACAGCTGTGAGCCGTCATGTGGTGCTGAGGTGCAAACTCATATCTTCAGGAAGGGTGATGAGTGCTCTTAACTACTGAATCATCTCTCTGGCCCCAATCTTATTAAATTTTGTTTTGGGCTTCTTGAGTCAGGTTTTCTCTATATAGCTCAGGCTGACATTGAACTCAAAATGATACTACCTACTGCCTCTACCTTTCCAGTTCTGCAGTTGTAGGTGTCTGTTGGTCATGCCTAACCTCAAAATGATTCTTAAAGGAACTGGTTTGCTGACGTCAGGACCCATGCAATGTCCACACACTCTATTAATGAACTTAACTTTGATTAAGCCAGTTGCATCTATTTGGGTTGTATCTGTATTCAATCCATAGGCTCATGAAGCTGAGGGGTGTTTCAGACTTTTTGGTTATCTGTGACAAACATCTCTGTGGTGGTTACAATGAGAAAAGTCTCCCACGGGCTCATGTATTTAAACACTTGATCCCCAGAAGATGATATTGTTTGGAAAGGAGGTGCAGCCTCTCTGGAGGAAGTACATGAGGGAAGGGAATTTGAAAGTTCATAGCCTTTCCACCGGTCCTGCTCACGCTCTGTGTGTCATGATTGCTAATGCAGGTATACTCCAGCTGCCACGCTCCTCTTCCTGCCATGATGGAATCATAAGCCAGAGTAAAATTCTCTCTTCTTGAAGTTGCTTTTTGACATGGCATTTTATCACAGAAACAGAGGAGTAACTAAAACAGAACTTGGTACCAAGAGTGGGGTAATTATGAGCATGCTGATTTGGGGGGATGTGGAAGACTTTGGAACTTTGGACTAGAATAGCAGCTAAATCCTGTAGGCAGAGCTTGGTGGTCCATCTTCAGAGGAGTGCTGAGAGCAGCAAGGATGTGGAGGCCTGGCTGGCTCAGAAGGTTTTGGAGAACAGCTAAGACTTCAGTAGCAAATGAGCTCGACTCCAGTTCTGGGATATTTTGGCAACAAATCTGGCTGCTTTCTGTCCATGTCCTAAGAACTTGCCTGAGGCTAAATTTAAAAGTAATGGACTAATGTATTTGAAAGAGAACATTTCAAGACAGTATAATGTAGAGTCTGTGCTGTGGTTAGTACGAATAATGCACGTGCAGGTCTACCATGCAAGAGTGCAAGTGGGCCAGGAAGAAATAGAAAACATACAGTCTGGAAAGGAAAGCAACACTAATAAATTTAATGTTGTAGCCAAGGAGAAGATGTAATTGCTATGGAGATCAGCTCCAATAAGGAGAGGCCTCAGACTCTTTACTGGTATAAAGGGAAGAAGGTTCCCTCCTGGCAAGATTGCACCCAGCTGAACTTCCAACCCCTAGGAGAAACAGATTAAAGAGTTTTCCTAGAAAGGAACAATAAACAAAAGCTTCTGCTCAGTGGTTTGAGGAGGCCAGCCTCCATTCCAAGCTGACCCAGGAACCGATTAGTGTTGCCCATGTGGTCCTGGATTTTGAGGCATGAAGAATGCAAGAGTACAAATCATGAGGTCATGGACTCTTAGACCCAAGTTTCAGAGGGTCACTGAGGCCAGGTACTGTGTGGCAAGATGCTTGCATGAAGCATCGGAGAGGGCAGGAGGCAGTGAGAGACTGTGGTGTGAAGCTGTGACGGTAAAGCATAGGTTACAGTGGAAACTTCAAGACGTTGGAGATGCTAAACTATGAGACATCACCCAAGGAAAGATGCATACGAGGGAGTGGATTCTGTCCAAAAGAGTATGTTTCAGGCAGCAAAATTAAGAGACAAAGCCATCTTAAGGCCTCTGACATCCGCAATGGAGCTATAGGATTTGGGGTTTGCCCTGCTGGGCTTTGGTCTGACTTTGGTCCAGTATTTTCCACTATGCCCCCTTTCCTCCCTCCTGGAATGGAAATTTGTCTTCGTTAGGTTTTCCACTGCTGTGATAAACACTATGACTGAATGCTACCAAGGAGGGAAGGGTTTGGTTTCATCTCACAGCTGTTAGTCCATCATCCAGGTGAAGTCATGGACAAGTAGGAGCTGACACTGAGGCCATGAAGGAATGCTGCTTGCTCCTCATGGTTTGCTCAGTCAGGCTTCTTATACTTTCCAGGATCATCTTCCCAGGACGGCACTGCCATGTTGAAAGTATCTACTTTGCTTTTTAATTTGTAGGGGCAACGAGGTCACAGTTTAGAAATCACTTTGACTCTCAAAGCGACTTGGGACTTTTAAACAGTGTTGAAACTAAGAAGAGCCATGGGGGCTTTAAAGGTTGGATTAAATGCATTTTGCATTTGGTATGATCATGCGTCTATAGGGTCTGAGACTGGAATGTGGCTATCAGAATGGGCAATGTTTTCTATAGGCTCATGTATTTGCATACTTGCTCCCCAGCTGGTGGCACTATTTAGGAAGGTGAGGTAGCCTTGATGGAGGAAATACATCATGGGAGAGACCTTGAGTTATGCCTTGTCCCAGTTCCAATAAGCTCTGTGTGTGTTTGAAGATGTGAGCTGTCAGCTTCCTGTTGCCATGCTTGCTGCTATGCTTGCTTTAACCCCTCATCTCCCATCTCTGTCAGGTTGGATTAGTATCCCTCCAGAACAGCAAGCCATAATACATTTTATCATATTGGGGCTGGAGAGATGGCTCAGGGTTTAAAAGCACTGGCTGCTCTCCCTGAGCTCCTGAGTTCAATTCCCAGCAACCACATTGTGGCTCACAGTCATCCATAATGAGACCTGGTGCCCCCTTCTGGCATGCAGGCATACATGCAGACAGAACACTGTATACATGATAAATAAATAAATCATAAGACAAAACAAAACTTTATCATAGCATCAGAAAGGTAACTAATATAACCTATTAGCATTTACAAAGAAAAGACCCCTAAGTCAGCAGACAGAAAGGTAGGAATGGTCCAACAGGAGCCACAAGACAGCAAGAGAGCATGGTGGCAGCTTCTATAAACTCCAGACTGATTGGGCATCTAGGCCAGAGATGCTTTAGCTGCCACAGAGACCTGAACTGCTATGCAAGTGAAGCAATCACCTTGTGGGGTTGTGGGTAGCTGCTGCCCCAGGCAGTAGGGCCATAATCTGATTCATAATGAAGTCTCTGATTGTGCCTCACTGATCTTAGGGGTCCCTAGGAACAAAGCTGTCAAGTACCTCCATTAGGGTGTTATGTGATTAACAAAGCACAAACTCTGTAGGTCAACCAGTATGACAGGGAAACCCAGGGCCCTGCATCTGGAGTCCCCACACAGCAGGACATCTTTAGGCAAATATTCTAAGTCATTTTCCTGTTGACAGGCTTACATCCTTTACCTTGCCATTATGTACCCATTACAGAGAAACCCCCTGTGGAAGATGTGCATCTTAATTCTCCAGAGTGAGCTCGCATACACATATGCTTGGGAGCTAATGGCTTGACTGAATAACTTTGCACCTTCATGTGGGACTGACAGAAGACCCTCAAAGCTTAAAAGAGGAGACACAATGTTTATTAATCATGTAGGCATGATGCCCACGATGCAGACAGAGGCCAATCTTCTCTACTCATCTTGATGGGTGGGTCAGAGGACTCACAAAGGAACAAAACATCCACCCGGCCATAGTTGCTGAAAGGGTGCCCAGCCTGAGCTAGACCGCAGGGCCTGCCCTCACCAGGGTTAATGATAGGATTCTCTGTAGGCACCAGACAGCTACTGTGGGAAGCTGATTACAATGGACATTTTTTAACAGAAAGGGGCAGTGATTTGTCCTCACTGAAAAAGCCACTTGTACCGAACACAGATTACCTCCGTCTCTTCATTGGCCTCACCAAAGTCTCCTAAAAAGCCAGGCATCTCCCAGATGCCACCTAGAACTTCCCAGTGAGTGGCTCATACCCACACCACCTCAATGAAACTGAAATGTCTAGGAAGCTGGTGCTGCATGATACCCTGCAGGGGCATATGCTGTGAACCTGTGACTCATGTCACTGGGGGATGCTAAGCCACAGCTGGAAGCCAGGGGTAAACATAGAAGCAGTTCTCTGTTACGCTACAGTACGCCTGCAGAATGTTCTCCTCCCATTCAGCACTGCTCTGTCAAAACTGTCCATGGGACATCTCAGCTCTAACCCACTGAGTCGGAGTCTCATTTCATTTCATTTCAGCCTCCTCTTGCTTCGGGGAAATGAACACCCATGGGAATTGCTGGTGGCCTTTGTGGTCACAGCCACTGCCACTGCCACTGCGATACTCAGTAGGGCTCAGACAGCAACCTTCACACCCATCTTTCTTTTCTTAATTTGCCTTACTTGCTTTTCTCCTTCCTTCTCTCTCATTTTTAACCCTTAATTTTGATGGATTGATTGAGATAAGATTTTGCTGTATAGCTCAGGCTGGCCTGGAACTCACTATGAAGCCCAGAATAACTTACCTAACTTCTTGGAATTACAGACACACATGACCACATAGGCTTGGCTATTGTTTCCTTCTGAAGCACAAACCAGGAGCCAGTAAGATGGCTCAGAGGGTACGGGTACCTACTTAAGCCTGACAACTTAAGTTTGATTACCCAGGACTCACATGGTGACAAAGGAGATCGGACTCCTATAAGCTGCCTTCTCACCTACATACATACACTATAGCATGCTTGTGCCCACAGACACCACACACACAATGGTGATGTCTTTATGCTGTGAATAAAGGACTATTTTGGCCTATGCCGGGTATCTTAGAAGCAGGCGGAGCACAGATGAGGGAAGGAGGGCGGAGCCCAAGAAGCAACATGTAACAAAATAGGTGAACCATGGGCCATGTGGCAGGACAGATTAATGGAAATGGGTTGAATTAAGATGAAACAGCTAGCTAGCAATATGCCTAAGCCATATGCCAAGCAGGATGAAATTAATATAAGTGTCTGCGTGTTTCTTTGGGATTGCTGGTTCAGATAAACAGCGGCGGGCAGGTCCGAGCTGTGGGACTAGTCCAAGCCAGAAACCCTTACTACATAATGGTTTTACTGTTGGTTTTTATTTTGCTTATCTTTGCAGTTCTGGCTATCCTGGAACCTGCTCTATAGGCCATAATGGCCTCACACTGAGAGATCTACCTGCCTCTGCCTCCCAAGTGCTGGGATTAAAGTGTTGTGACACCACACTCAGCTCTGTTGTTTTTAACAGGAGCACAAACCAGGATACACCATTTTCCTGGTGGCAATGACTTCCTATTGTACTTGCAACCCCAAATCCTTGGGATATGAGATGTTTCGGGTTTAGTTAGTACCTCTGTCCACAGTGCCCTCTTCTGTTCATATTTCCTGACCTCAGTCACTGGTCCCCTTGTTGAACCTCAATGGAGCATCTGCTGCTGCTCCCGGTGACCTCACTACCTCTTCTTCACCAACCAGGCTGCTACTCAGTGTTATTCCTGCCCTTTCCTATTCTCTACCTCCTCCTTATCTTCTCAACCAACATCACTAGTGGCTTAGGGAATCCCGTTGGGAATCTATTCAAATGCTGGGATGTATATATAGCATCCCCTCTGTATCCAAGGTCCCTTTGAACGTCAAGCTCCTGCCTGGATACTTAAAATAGCCTGACTTTAGCACACAACACATATAAATCCTCCTATATGCCTGAAATCGTGTATAGATGGTTCATAATACCAGTGTAGTGTGAATACCATGTGCACAGTCATTCAGCTGTCTAGTGAGTAAGTCATAAAAAGCCTAGGACTGGAATATGCAGCATGCGTGAGGCCCTGGGTTCACGCCCAAGGGATGGGAGCCTGGGTATGTTCAGTAAAGGTGTAATTCTTCTCAGTATTTCCAGTAGGTGAACTCAGAGGACATGAAACCAAGGATACAGAAGTCATCCATATAGTCTCTGAAATGTTGTAGCCTAAATTACTACAATAGCCGTTGGCTCATAGTTGAGGCTCCAGACAGTTTTGTAAGTTAACTGACTTTTGATAAAAAAGAAAGAGCATGACGGCTAATAACACAGAACCATTTTGTCCAACACAGATTCCTATGAGGTGAGAGATGCTGAGAGAGGCAGGCAGCAAACAGCCAAAAGAAGGGATGCAGGGTCAGAGCCTACCAGCTATGGCCTGGCTCTAGAGGACACAGAAGTGAAGTTCCTTTTGTGACATCATGAATGTGTGTGCCCCAGTTCACAAATCTTGTGTCTGTGCCACCCCCACTTTCTACTATGATGCTGTGTTGCTTGGGTTAGAAACACTAGAAAGGCATCCAGAAAAAAGAGAAAGCAGGCATTACCCTGCAGAATGGAGGTCACAGGCCTAGTGATGTCTGATGCGGTGACTAGCCTGTGGGTTATATCCAGGGAAAGAGGGGCCTTTCCATAGTATCTGGGGTAGGTACAGCATTGTGGGGTGGGTGGTTTGGACATGGGTACCCCCCAGCACCATGCTGTCTTCTCCTGCAGTGTCTGTGTCCTGTTAAATGCATCCCTGCTGATTTATATTTTCTCCCAGGGGGCCTGGCCTGTTCCTCACTATTCTCTGATACATGGTAAACGATCATTGCTGCAGACAGAGTTATGAGTGGATTCAAGCCAAGGGAGGACTTTTCAGGACTAATCTGTTCCTGACACCACCTGGGCGCCCTTGTGCTAGCAAGGCCTACCCTTCTCCTGGACTCATATCAACAGCAGGGAATCACATCTGCACAACTACAGAGGCCAGGGGGGCCTGGACTCCCAGTCCTTGTCCCTGTCCCACACCCACACAGTGAACTGATTGCAAATGGCTTGAGTCTATCCTGGGAGCCTGACTCTTGGAAGTATGGCAGGAGGGCAAGGCAGGCTTGCCTTCCCCCCTCCCCTGGTGGCACTATGGCCAGTGACACTGCTTCTTGGGGTTCTGTGACTATTGGGAGCAATCCTGATGTCATGCATGTCCTACCTCATGCCCCAGCCATTCTGGGAGCACCTAACATCCTCTGATCTGTTCTTTCCTCCCAGCCCTCTTTTAAGTTAGGGTCTCATGTAGCCCAGGTTAGCCTCAAACTCACTATGTAGCTGAGGAGGGCCTTGAACCTGATTCACCTGTTTCCATCTCCCAAGTGCACACATGGCAGGTATGTGCTACTATGCATGGGTTTATGTAGTACTAGGGCCTGAGCTCAGGGCTTTGTGAACGCTGGGTAGGCACTCTACCAAATGGATGACATATTCAGCCCACACCCCCATTTTCTTAAACAAGTCAGTTATTTTTTATTTTTTTCAACCAAAACACGTTAAGGTTTTTGCTTCTGTTTTTCTTTTTTAAATATTTATTTATTTATTATGTATACAGTATATAGAAGAGGGCACCAGACCTCATTATAGATGGCTGTGAGCCACCATGTAGTTGCTGGGAATTGAACTCAGGACCTCTGTAGAAACAGTCAGTGCTCTTAACCTCTGAGCCATCTCTCCAGCCCCTGTTTTTCTTTTTTAAATAAAAAAAATATATAAATCATAAAATAGAGTGTTTGCCTGTACGTAGGGACTGAGGAGAAACCCTCTTCTTTCCTAACACCCTAGCAACATCTCCCATGTGTTTCTGGTCTTTGCTGGTATCCGAGTACATGGGACAGACATTGGTACAATCACTGAAGTACTTTTGGTTGAACTGAACCTCCCAAGTGGCAATGACATTCTCACCCCAGATCCCCAATTGTAACCTAGATGGACAGTCTTTGCAGATGGCACATTAGGATGAGGGCACCGGGGCGAGGCCACCTTAGTGAGACCGTTGTCCTTACAATACGTTTGCAGCAGAGAGGATGCCAGAGTGGGCAGGTGGAGATGGAGCTGCACAGGCCAGCCAGGAATCTTCAAACAAACCAACAAACAAACCAAAAATGAGCCTCACATTAAAGCCTTGAGTCTCTACACTAGGATGGATCTGGAACAACTTAGGTATGAAGACATAAGAAGATTCAGAAGCAGGAATCTAAAACTCAGAGAAACTCAGATAACTACTGACGCAGTCGCCTGGCTGAAAGATGGAAAGTACAGAATCCCCTGGGTGCCTCAGACTCCCTGGCACCAGACCAAAGATTCCAGGGCACACAGGAAGCCCCAAGACTCACCATTAGATGCTTTCATCTGCCGTCGGCGCCCCACTCGGTCCAGACCGATGGGAGTGCTCTGGGAAAAGGTGAAGGGCCGGAGGCGGGCTGATACAGCCTTGTAGGGTGGAACCTGATGTGCAGGCACAGGAGGCCTGGCTGCTGGCTGTGAAAGGAAGTAAAAAAGCTGTGAGAAGATGCCAGGAAGTCTCAGCTCCTGTGAACCACAAAGTCACCCTGAGGCCACTGGCAGATGTAGAGTGGCTTCTTCAAACGCCGCCAGCAGCTGCAGGCTGCACCAATCGCGGTGGCAACAGGCTGTTCTGAAGTTTCAACAGCAGACTCAGTGCAGGCTCAGTAACATTTCATCCTGCTTTGAACCACACACCAGTGGGGAAGAAAGAGAGAAAGAGAGGCAGCTGAGGAAGAAGAAGGCTGAGACAGTTGCAGAGCTGTGAGCTACAGTTAGGAATGTTCCTGCCCAGAGTAGGATCTGAGAATGCAAGGGCCAGGCCACAGCACACAGACATGGTCACAGATCTCTGGTGCTGCAGAGATGAGGGCAGCAGCTGCTCTTCCAGAGACCCAAGTTCAATTCCCAGCACCGACGTGGCAGCTCACAACTGTAACTTCAGTTCCAGGGGATTGGACTCCCTCACACAGACAGGTATGCAGGAAAAACATCAGTGCATATAAAGCAAAAATAAAACATTTTTAAAAGATTTTTATGTTATATCATACTGTGTGTGTGTGTGTGTGTGTGTGTGTGTGTGTGTGTGTGTGTACCATCTGTAAGTGGATGCCTGCAGAGGCCTGAAGGTGTCTGATCCCCTGGTGCTGGAGTGACAGGCAAATGTGAGCTGCCTCATGTGGGTGTTCTAGAAGGGAAATAGGAACCATTTACACTGAGCTGTCTCTCCTTCTGTGCTTTAGTTTATACACATCAGGGTCTGTAGACCAGGCTGGCTTCCATCCCACAATTCCTCTGCTTCAGCCTCTTAATTTCTAAAACTTAAGGCATAAATTTTTAACAGCATAAACCACCATGTCTGCACAGAATACAATCTTGGTGGTCAGAAACAAAAGTATGTCCTAAGCATCTTAGATTATCCCTCAGCTGGGCCTTACATTCAAATATATTACAATTTGCTTAGTTTAGAAATATTTCCTAACAACTGGGGCATTCTTGAACTTCACTTTAGCTTGGTTTTTGTTTGAGGCAAGATCTCATGGTCCACGCTGGCCTCAAACTCTACATAGCTCAGTGACCTTGAGAGGTCACAGGTATAGGCCACTACAGTGGACTTTTAACTTCATGTGAAGAATTCTACTCAGCTGAACTAAGCAGGAGCTTTTGATTGGTTAGTACAAGCAAGACATTCCGCTCAGTTTGGTGGGAATCTTCATCGCACAGTCCAAGCCTAATGTCAAATTTCCTTTTCAGAGAATTTATACAGGGAATTTAAGAAAGTACTTAGCAGGTTTTCAAAATAAAACTGAGCATATAAATTATTTATATAAACTATTTTGTGGCTATATGAGAATAATCGTGGTATTCTTTAGGCCAAATATGCAAAGAAGTATGAATTTCTCCAAAATAGGGCCTTGACTTGAATGTTCTACAACCTTAAGGTAATCAATATTCAGTAATATTTGTGGATGTGCTGAGGGACCAACGGTGTTTATGGTCAAACCTGCACTATAACTGCAGTTCAGAAGCAGAATAAGAAATGGTGGTGTAGCTACACAGTAGAGCGCTTTCCTAGCATGTTCCAAGCCTGGGTCCATTCCAGGAGTGGTGGGTGAAGGTGTGATGAGTCACTGGGGACAGAGAGGGAGAGAGGTGGAATATTTTAAAAGATAAATTTTTCTCCAAGTACCATCTTCTGCTTTGTTTGGGGTGGTGGTGGTGGTGGAAGGAACCCAGGGTTCTGTGCCCTGAGCTGCATCTGCCCCACCCCCTTCTAATTCATCTCTACTTTGTTCCTGTGTTTGGATTCTAACAAGGAGCTGCTCTGTCTCTCAACAATCACTCCCCTCAGGAAGCACACCAGATCAAGCCAGGGTATGGTCCCTTCTCTGGCTCAGGTCTCAAACTTTTCAGACAAGTCTGTGCTCTGGGCTGAGGCTCCAGGAAAGAAGACTGGAAAGCAGACGGTGAGAGAATGAATGGCTTGTTGTTAGTATGAAGCCAAGCAGGTTTTAAAGTCAGGAGGAAAAGGATCGAGGAGGTGTACTCTCCTCAGAAGGAAAGGCAATGTCCAGTTTAGTCTGCAGGAAGAACAAAGGCAAGGAGCCAAGGGTCTCTGCTGGCCATGGTTGGAGACATCAGCTCTTACTTGGACCAAGAGGTTCTCCACATCCTCTGCCTGGGTGCTGCCATAGAAGCTGACCCCTCCAATCACAGATATAGGTCGCCTTCTCCGGCCACCCCTGGAACAGCCTGATGAGGCATGTGGATCCTGGCTGATTGTGGTCACTCTTGACGGGTGCATTCTGTCCATATGGTCGTCATCTGGAGGGTCTGCAGCAACAGCATCTTCAGGAATAGACAAGCTTCTGCTGGCCAGCTGGCCATAGTCAGACAGTGGCCGTGGCCGGGTGCGCCTTCCTGAGCCCCATCTCCTCCTGGAGATGCGGGGCACCTCGGTCTGCTGCTCCTCCTGTGCTGAGCCCTGCTGCCAGCCATCCTCATTCACCACCTTTGCAAATGAACAGGCTGAGTGAGCTCTGAGATCCAGGCAGGTGTGAGCAGGTGCCTGCTGCCTCCCTCCTGCTCTATAGAGTCATAGATTCTCTTTACCTAAAGCAACTGTGCCAGAGACAGTGAGAACACAACCAACCATGCATTACATGAGTCAAACATCATTCTAGGCCAAATTAACTTTATAGCTTAAGAGATATTTGAGGACCAGCAGTGAGCTACACTGAGACATTAAAAAATGCCAGCAGGTCTACAGTAATAAAATAAACATACAACTAAGGTAGGTATTTCACAAATGTGCTTAACAGCAGGAGGTTAGCCACAGTAGCCAGATATTGAGTGTGTAATAAGTGTGTAACAAGATTCACAACTGCCCTGAAGTCTCTTCTTTCAATGTGGATACTACTGAGAAATAGAAGGTGCTGAGATTATATCCAGGGTCATGAAGGCTACACACTTGAGGATCCCATCCTAGTGCCAGAATTCTGATGGGAGTGGCCTAAACTAGGCAGCATTCCTAGAACTTCGAGCCTGCAAACAAACTGTGTGGGACTGGACAAGTCAAGGCCAACCTTGGCTCTCAGAGAGAGTAACTCCCATAATCCCATATTCTGTGGCCCTCAGCTGAGCATGGTGGTCCATGCAATAATTTCAATGTTTAGGAGGCAGAGGACAGAGGACAGCCTAGGCTACCTAAAGAAGACTGTTTCAAAATAACACGAAAAGACTCTGTGACTCTAAAAGAGGCAACATTTTTTTGTTAGCATTCCTGGGATCCTAGGGTCTTGAATGTGCTGAGTAAGCACTCCACCAACGTCTACCTTCAAGTTACACACTCACTGCTTCTAATTCTTCCAATAAGTTTTCCATCTTTGGGGGAAGGAAGTGGCAGGGCTTTGTCATGTATCTCAGGCTAGCCCATTAACTGCCATCCCTAAGTAAGCAGTTATGCACCACCAGGCCCACTCAGCTTTATAGACTTTTTCAAAAGCAATCAGGAAAATTTGCATGGTTTGGAATCAGGCAGACTGCCACATCTATTCCTGTCAGGACCAGGGGCTGGCCAAGCATCCTCAGGCAAGTGAAAAAATGCAATGCTGGCAGGATAGGCCTTATTGGGTAGAATAAGTACCACAGAGTAGCCATCTCCAGGGCTTGCCCTGCCTGGAAATAGGTACCAGTCTACTTGGCAGATCCCCCAAAGTCTGAATGCAGGAAGGACTGGGGCTGGTCCAGAGACTGGCAGTAGCTGTCAGCAGCAGGCACAGCAGCTACTATGAATCAAGCCTGAGCATCTCTGAGTACCTTGCACAATGCACGCCCCCCGCCCCACACCCATTGTGGGATATTAGTCAAACATATGTCATACTTGTTTATGCTGTAGAATATTTGTTTAATGATGCAAAGATGTGTTACATTTTTTTTTTTTATGTTCTACTTGTTTAATGCTGTGAAGGTGTATTCCTTTGCCTGTCTAAAGCATCTGATTGGTCTAATGAGTTTAGTTTGGCAGAAGGGAGGGATGGGGGAGGCTGCCAGGCAGACAGAATAAATGGGAGGAGAAATCTAGGCTCGAAAAGAGAAGAATGGGAAAGGGGAGGGGCAAGAAGAGGAGAAAGAGAAGGGTGCTGGAACCAGCCACCCAGCCAGCCACCCAGCCAGTCAGCCACCCAGCCAGCCACCCAGCCAGCTACCCAGCCACCCAGCCAGCCACCCAGCCAGCCACCCAGCCAGCAACCCAGCCAGCCACAGAGCATGGAGGGAAAAAATACAGAATAATAAAAAAAACACAGGTTAATTTAAATTAGAAAAACTGGCTAGAAACAAGCCAAGCTAGGATGGCAGACCTCCATAGGAGTAAAAAAAAAGTCACCCCCCCCAAGTTGTGTGTGTGTGTGTGTGTGTGTGTGTGTGTGTCTGAGGCAATCTTTCTTCTCCAGACTCCCAAAGTGCTGAGATTACAGGGCAGTGCTTGTGCCCATTCACTTTTTAAAAACATAAACCAAACAGGCTATGAAGCCACAGGTTGGAGGAGGATCCTGGGATATGCAGAGTAGTTGGTGACCACAGAAAAGAAGGCAGAGGGCACATCCAAGTCAGGTGGCCAAGGGATGACAGAGCAATCCCAGGCATCTGGCCCTGCCCTGCCCATGAGATAGTCTGGGTCAGAAGAAAGTTAAATGGTAGAGGCTCAAGAAGAGAAACTTCCTGCCAGTGACAAGAACCCTAAAATGAAGGCATGTTTAATTTCCAGTCTGATATGTGTAAGTGTTCACTAAAATTATACCAGAGTTCAAGGCCTGGATAACACTGTGAGATGCCAAACTTTAAAAAAAAAAATGCAGTATACATTTATCAAATTAATATACTGGACCTCATAAATAAGTACAGTTCATCAACCAAAAAAACCTGTGCTAAGGTAGAAGCTGCACTCTACATCAACCTCTTCATTCTTCGAATTACAAATACTGAAAGAGAAGAGTGTAGTGGTCTGCCCAAGGCCACACAGCCACTCAGGTGTCCTCTAAATTTCTATTCATAATCCCTGTCTATGCTGTTATACTGTACCTTCAAGACACCTATGAAGGAGATTATAGTCTATAAGTTATATAAGCCCAGGATATTTGAGAAGTTACTCCTCCCATACCTGTCTAAAGTTACCTGCCTATAGAGTCTCCCCAGAGAATTCAATGGTCCTAAGCCCCTCCCACACTCTGTTTGCTTATACTGCTGGAGACGAGGAGGGCCACAACCCTTGTTTGCCTCGTTTGCTTTTCTACTGACCTGCTTCTCCTGAAAGACACATTCCCACTCAACTTCCTTCCCCTCCTCCTTTCCCTATCAAAATTGTACAGCATCCTCAAATCCTCGCCACCCTCTGTCAGGATTCTGCTCTAGCTTCCCAAGCCACGCCCTGCCCTGAGTTCTGACATCAAGTGCACTTAAAGAATTCCCACCGCCAAGCTCCCTCTCTTGCTTCTGTCTTCCCAGGAGCCCTTGCTGTCTCCTGCCACCCCCCGCCCTGTTATTATAACAACATCTCTGTTATAATAATAATAAAGACCTACGGAGAAACAGCCTCTAAGTGTTCCCTGGTAGGGCATGCAGCCACTCTGTTTATAGACACCTGTTGCTAGCTAACCGGGTAAAGCGTTATCATATCATGCCAGATCCCAATATCCACCAGAGGTATTTTTCTGTGAACTTATTTATACACATCCCCAGGAGACGATATATATGTTTTTCATCCTCCCCAACATTCCTAATATTATGGGAAAGGAGATAAATCATAAAGTAATCATAATAAATCATAATGATAAATTATAAAACACCTTTTCTGAATTCTGTATAGATACTAGGTTATTGTGGGGTACTGAAACAAATTACTACCCCAGATGACATAGATATCTTAAATATACAATAAGAATAAATTCATTTATATGATGTGATTAAAAAAGGGTCAGAGACAACTTGATAGAAAAAAAGAGCACAGAACAAAGTTAGGCATGGAGCAGTCTAACTACTCACAGTTATTTATTTTATAAATTTTTAAGTTTTTGTTGTTTTTAATGGCTAGAAGCTTTGTTTTCTGCTTATGCAACCTGCAACTTGTATTTTCTTACCGATGCCAAAAATAAAGAAATATACCAGGAAGTAACTGGGGCTGGGCAAGGTAGGCACAGCAAAAGTTGCCCAGCAGGAATCCTTCTGTGCCAGCTACTGTTTGAATACAGGCAGTACAAACAAAATCCAACTGTAAGGACTTCAGTGCTATACACTTCCACTGCAGATACAAGAGAAGCCACCCTCTACAAGGCACCAAAATGTCCATTTCAGAAGAAGCTGCAGAGAAACCTCTGTGTGCTCGAATCAAATGTTGCTCCTCAGCCCAAAGCAGACAGATCCCTTCCAAAGCCAGTGTGGATTTGGCTACATATAGGGGAACCTGGACCCTCATCATTCCAGACATGCCAGGGGAGGACTCTGCTCACAGCTACACTGATTTTAAACACCTCTTTTTTATTTTAAGTAGAGCTTCTGTGTTTCTGGAACACTGTTCAGGTTCACTTCCAAGAGTGTAGGTTAATGGGCTCATTCTTAGAACTATAAACACACACTCCAGCAATCATTCTCTCCAGGTTGAGAACTTACCTGAGATTTAGCTATGGGCAGGGGCTGTCCACACACACACTGGAGGAACAGGCAGTTGACCACATTCATGTTTTCTAGGTCTTTTAAAAGCTGTGATCAGGGCTTTACATGGCCATGCAGAGCTCTGCCTGGTCCAATCAATCCAGCAGGGCTCAACTCACATCTCTCTGAAGCTTGAATGACCAAGTCACACCCACATCATAAACCTCTGTAAACAGACCTTGCACTCTGGTGACTACCCATTTTAACTCTTCCTTTTCTGAACTCTTCTGAAGGCTTCCTAGTCAGTGAGTAGTATTATCTTCCTATGCAAGACTTCTCTTCTTTCTGTTACAGAAACGAAAGACTATACAAACTAATGTAAACTGCTTCCTTGAAACATTTCTGTGAAAGTAAATTATTAATTGGAGATTAAAAGAAAAATACTTAAAAGAAACTGACGTGATAACATCTATTTGAAAGCCAGACACACAGGGCTAGCTGACAAGTGCCCCGAGACAGATGGAGAATCCTACCCACTCTGTGTACCTGTGTGTGCTTTGTAGAAGCAATCACATTGGAATGGGCTCACCCTAGTTTCTAAGCCAGTGGCTGTTGACTTTATACACAGAGAAAAAAAATCTGGATACAGACATAAAGGAAGCAATCGTTCAAAGACTCAAAAGAGCCCCATGTGATTTAACTATCTGGAAGCAGGCTTTTATGTAGCCCAAGTTAACTTCAATCTTAACAGGTAGCTGAGGATGACCTTGAACTTTTGATATTTCTGTCTCTACTTCCCAACTCTTGGGATTAAAGTGTGCTAGGCAGGAATTCTACCAACTGAGGTCTATCACATTCCATCAAAAAATGACACATTTATAACTGCCACCAGGTGCTGGAGAGGGTGTGGGGACTCTTCCCTGAGCCTTGTAGATTGTGATTCTGACATGCTTTGCCTCTGAACTTGTGGTTTCCAGATCTGCAAGGTGGTAATTGTCTGTTGTTAGGCAAGCCTAGCTAAGACAGCAGGGGAATTCGGAAGAAAATATAAGAGGTAATGAAATTAAAGATACTTTGTGAAGATTAGAAAAAAAAAAACTGATGGAAATAGAGGTTTCTGAAAACTCACATTGTATCAAGCTTACTTCCCACAATGTTCATGGAGAACCACATGCCTGAACACAGTTGGAAGTGAGCTCCATCCAAGGGGATGGAACAGAAAGAGAGAACCCCTTTACAGTAGACCACTACTCCATCCACCTAATGCTCCCTAACCCTAACCCTAATCCTTTAACACAGTGCTCACATTGTGCTGATCCCCAACCATAAGACTGTTGATGTTGCTACTTGATACCTGTAGCTTTGCTACTGCTGTGAATCACGTTGCAAATATCTAATATGCAGAATATCTGCTATGGGAGCCCCAAGGAGGTCGAGACTCATAGGTTGCTTTACCATGTTTTACAGTGAGTGATGCAGAGAACAGTTTCCCAGCCTGAACGCCCCAACATATGCTTCCATCCTTAATTTCCCTGACCACCCCAGAGGAAAGTACTAGAAAACAAACAAACAAACAAGCCAAGGAGCTTATGGCGCTGGTCCAGGGCTTCACTTCAGCAAAATGAAGCTGGAGGTGAAGTCCTACAAAAGGTTGCAAGTTATGACATAAGTATCTTTACCTTAGGATCCGAGCATTTCAGATTTGTTAGGTCCAAAAGTAACGGGACAAATGTGGTACCTGTTAGCATACCCCAGAGCATGCTGGGCTCCAAGCTCCCTCAGTGTAACAGATACGGTGGCTCCTCACCTGGCTTCCGACCCTACACTTCTCCGGCTCAGACACCCTCCCTCTGAGGGAGTCCCTCTTCATAGCCCTGCCATCTGGTCATGAGCTCTCTCTTTTGTCTCCCTCCCTTGATCCTTTCCCTCTGGCTTGTCTCTTTCTTTCGTACCCCTTCCTCACTCCCCTCCTGGCCTGGTTCTCTCTCTCCCTTTCCCTCTGCTCTAGACTCTTTCAGATGTTAGTGTCTCTCTCACATCTACAATAAAAATTCCCCCCTCCTCAACCATACCTTGGCGTGGTTATGACCTCAGTTTATATGAGATTATTTTTGGATTCTAGATGATTTGCATGCAAACAGAGTTCTCAGAAATGGGTTTGCCCTGGTTAGGTTTTGTTAAGTTGACATAGGCTAGAGTTATTTGAGAAGAGGGATCTCAGCTGAGAAAAATCAGATCACCTGTAGGCAAGTCCGTAGGTCATTTTATTAATTAATGATTGATGGGGGGAGGACCCAGCACTCTGGGGGCAGCGCCACAGATAGTCCAGGAACGTATGTGGGTGAGGAAGGACTTGTTTTCTTTGAGGGTCTGGCCACAAGTTTAATTTTTGCTCCAGTAAGTAAATGAGCAGCTTGAATGGGCGGTTTTGTAGATGGGGAGATCATAAGAGTGGATATAAATCTGAGAGGACTGATAACTGAGTTTGAAGGGGTGCATGATGTAAAATCACCAAATAATAATAAAAAAGCAAGCAAGCAAGCATGGGGAGCAAGCCTGTAAGCAGTGTTCCTCCACAGCCCCTGCACAGTTCCTGTCTCCTGGTTCCTGCCTTGATTTCCCCTTCATGGACTGTATGCTGTGAGGTGAAATAAACACTTCTTCCCAAGTTGCTTTTGGTCAGTCTTTATCAAAGCAACACAAACCCATACTAAAGAGGGTCCAAGTCTAAAAGCAAAATTCCCTATTGCTTCATACAGGTCTCATTATCGTCAGCCCAGTGGTAATTTACAAGCTATTTTTAACAACTCTGTGCACAAAACAGTTTCACTTGTGCGATTATGTCAGTGCCCAACAAGTACTGAAATCTGGAATATTTCTGGCTTTTAAGCATTTGGATGTTCAATCCGTGTACTTTATTCCCTAAATGAAACAATGTGTCACAACAAGGAGTTTGAAGCCAGCCTCAGCAATATGGCGTTAGTGTGCACATGTATGAGTTTTATATATTATGTCTGACGACTTTAAGTAAGATCTTCTAAGATCCCAATGAATGACAATGTTTCAGAATGCATAAGTAAGACTCTACCAAAAGGTAGAGACAGGAGGATGGAGAGGACCACGCCAACCTGGGCTACACAGCAGGCCAACCTGGGCTACACAGCAGGACCCCCCCCAACAACAGCAAAAAGGCATTAACATTCAGAAAGAGAAGACTAGGAGCTGCTGTGTTTAAGGAAGGCCTCAGCCAGCCCCTCCCTCAAATTCCCCGTCCCCAAGTCTTAAACTTCTCCCTGGGATTAAGGGTGCCATTCCACAGGAAGGTAACAGTCCTTTCCAACAGCACAGGGCAGCAGACCATCAGAGAAAAACATGGCGATGTCCTGGCACCTAGCTCCCATCAAATCAACCACAGCAGACATATGTGGATGGCACACCTGTCACCCTGCCAGCCAGAAAAGAATCTGCATTGTGATCTTATCACAGGAAAGCCTAGGAGAAAGCTGGCAACGAAACACATATACCAGAACACATTTCTCAGCCAGCAGCAAGAATTTCCCCCAGAAAAGAATTCTGAAATTTACTTTTCTTATTTTAGGATCTCAGTGAAGGCTTATTATGCCTTTTCTAGCCCCAAATTAAAGAAGCCAGTAATTGAGAGAAAACTTTCAAAATACTATGACAATGACAGCGATTCACATTAATGTGATTATCTTCTATTCCTTTCAGTGCTGAGGATCTGTCGTGTGATAGACAAAGCACTCGAATACTGAGCCATATCCAAGTCCAGGTTTTCTTAACACTAGAATGTTTAATAGTTTGTTAATTACTAGAAAGTTTATTAATGCTACTTATAACATTAATATGATATGCTGGGGCATGGATGTGACTCAGGGCAGAGTAAATGGTTCATCCATTCTGCAGACTCGAGAAAAAAGTAACTTCACTGAATGACTAAAAATATCTGTAAGCTGGGTGCAGTGCCCTGAGTCTGGAGTAGTCAACAGTGGTCCCACTGGTCAGGAGGCTAGGGTCGGAGAAGCACTGAGCCAAGAGTTTGGAGCTAGCCTGAGCCATGGAGCAAAATGCTGTTCCCTTTTCCCCAAAAGAGTAAATGTGGTAGCAGGGAAATTAGGAATTAAAATCAGAACCCCATCTCAAAGAACTAAACAAATAATAAAAGAAAAATAAGTAAGACAGAAAGGAGCAATGGAAACAGCTTGTTAGCAGGCTATGATCATTGCATAACATCCATGCGCCAAATTAAAACATTTATTGCATAATAAGTGCCGGGTAAACTTTAAGGGGTGGGAAGAGGAAAGTAGCTGTATGATTTTGACCCCTCCCTTTACCCCTGTTATTTTAGAAACAAGATCTCCCCTATGCTTCCTGGTTGGCCTATGGCTTGTGGGCTCAAAGGATCCTCCTGTCTTCACGAGTTCGGGGCCTGCAGGTCCTTGCTCTGGAGTTTTCAAAAGGCACGTCCTCTCTGATAACACTAGTCTAGAAATAGGCCACTGGAAGCCTGACAACCACATGCACACTGGCATTTCTTTAGATTTTAGCATTTGGAAATACTCTTAGAAAATTTTTCTTGAGACAGGGTCTCACAAGTAGCCCAGGCTGGCTAGGAACTCTCTGTATAAACCAGGCTGGCCTCCCATGAGCCTCTGACCTGTGCCATTATTCCCGGTTTAGACGTGTTTGTAAGTTCATGGAGTCCCAGTCAGTCAGACACTAAGGGTCCATCAGAGCTCTGTGAAACCTGTCACTGTAGGTGTCTTTGTGTGTAATAACAAGCAAAGAACTTCTCAGAGCAGATGGAAACAACTTCTGAAAAGACCAAGTTGGAAAATGACTCAACTGTGCAAATAAAGGGCTGCTTCACACGGACTGAGGATCTGAACGTCTAATTTTGTGTTTCAGCAAATAACCCTTTTTCTTATTTCCTTTCTTTTTCTTTTCTTTTTTTTTTTTTTTTTGTGGGGGAAGGGGGTGGGGTGGAGATAGAGGTTGAAGGGCAGAGTCTCCACATGAAAACAGGCTGTCCTAGAATTTGTGACAATCCTCCTGCCTCAGCCTTGAGTGAGTCCCCTTCTCACTTCAGATGTTTCCTCCTCCAAAAGGAGAAATAAAGGATGGGGATGGGGTGCACAGCTGGAAACCCCTTAGGAGAGAAGACATGGAAGCTAGCCCAAAGGAGCCGGCTGTCTAACCACTGGATTTCAAGGCCCAGGACCTACAAGGTTGAAGACAAGAACTGACTCCTCCCCAGATTGTCTTCTGACCACCACGTGCATGGTGTGGTACACTTTAAATAAATGCAAACACATTCTTAAAAGAAGTAAACACATCCAAGGTAGATGTGAGAGAGCACATAGGTAAACCCAGCACCCAGCTAGCTAGGGCAAGAGGACTAAGTGTGGGAAGGCCTCAGTCACACAGAGGAGCTACCTCAAGATACAGAACATCAACCCTAGAAAGTTTGGCTGTAGCTCACTCAGGGAGAGCTCTTGCTTACCATCCTCAGAGGCCTGGGGCCAATCAGTGCTCAGAACTGTGAAATAAGAACCTTGAAACGTTAACACTTCAAGACATAAAAGAGGAGAGAACCATCTGCAATTCATATGTGGTGGCTAATAGTGTATTATTCATAGTGTGGTGGCTAATAGCCCTCTGACTGGGCTAGGGGTGCCTGGATGGTAAAGCATTATTTCTGGGTATTTCTGTGAGGGTGATTCCAGTTAGCATGGGAGTCAACTGGTGGGGTAAAATGATCAACCCTCACCACTAGATATAGGGAGACTCCATCTATCCCACAGAGGGCCCAAGGACCCCATTCAGTGAGGGGGAGTGCCTAATCTCACATCTCACGTTAGAGTTTGGCTCATCAACCCCAGGACTGAGATCAGCTTTCACATCCCAGCTCTGTTCTTGGGCCTTCAAACTTACACTGAAATACATCAGTAGCTTGCTAGGTATCCGTCACGACATGGCTGATGGTGGACTCTGCCTCCACCCTTGAAGCAGCCGTTCTATAGCACATCTCTTTCATATCCCTGTTGCTTCCACATCTCTCTAAAACTCTAATACTTTTGTTTTATTTACAAGTTGAAATACATAGCCCAAGCTGGCCTTGAACTTACAGAGTCCCCTTGTCTCTGTCTTACTAGTGTTGGTAGTTCTGTGACCACAAATGGATAAGCAAGATGTGATCTACCTGCTATCTGGATAAAAAGAAATAAAGAATTAAAACATGAAACCAGGTTATCCTCACAGCAGCCTGTGTGGCGGAAGTGGTCACTCCCAGGTTAGAGGCAAGGCTGGAGTTCAGATAACACGTCCACCTCTTCTAGGCAGCCCAGAATGTCCAGCACTCTCCAGTAGCTAGGTCTTCCACATACAGCATGTGGGGGTGCGGTGGGGGGGGGGAGGGAGGGTGACAGAAAGACAGACAGACATACACACACAAACACACACACAGACTGACAACACAGAACACTTCAATATCTTCCCTTTTCTGCTACGTTTGTCTCACTTATTAATTCTAACTTTGTGGTACTTTGTATCTGTGGTGGTTTGAATGAAGATGGCCCCATAGTCTCAGAGGGGCTGGCACTATTAGGGAGTGAGGCTTTGTTGGAGGAAGTGTTTCACTAGAGAGTGGGCTTTGAGGTCTCGGAAATTGAGTCCTGGCCAGTGTGTCTTAGTCTTCCTTTTGGCTGCCTGCCCACCTCCTTCTCGAGTACCATGTCTGCCTACATGCTGCCTTGCTTCCTAGTGACAACTGACTGAACCTCTAAAACAGTAAGCCAGCCCCATTTGATGTTTTTCTTTATAAGAGTTGCCATCATCATGTGTCTCTTCAAGGTAATAAACCCTCAGACAGTATCCTCTCATGAAGAGAGCTCACTCTCTACCATTTTCAGTTTTTATTCTTTGGAAACATGGCCTCACTCTGTAGCCCAGGCAAGCCTAAAATTCAATATGCAGCCCAAGCTGATCTCAAATTCGGTGATGTTCTAGCTCTGCCTCCCAAGTGCTTCCATGACCATCAACCGGCAAATCACATAGAAAACAATGAAACCTCTTCTCCAGGACCCCTGAATCATACACAGCAGGTCCTGGCAGACAGGATATGTGCCCAGCTCTTGGGTGCTCTCCTCCCTCTGGAGTTTTACACTCAGGCTATCTTTAGTTCCTATCCACTCTCACCTTATCACCTTCAGGAAGTAAGTTTTGATATAAAGCGACCCCAGCCTTTCCTTCTAAATCTCTTCTCCTGGCTTGTCTCCCTGTTCACACACATTCTTGGCACCTCCATGATCACCAAGTAGTATAGATTCTCTACACAGAGGCTGAGTGTGGGTGACCTGACCATAGTTATTGTGTTTTTACCTGGATCGTTCTACTACATCAAACCAAATGACACCACTCTCTGTTCTTTATGATAATGGAGATTTAGATAACCTGCCCAGGCTTCTACACCTTCCAGAACCCACTACTCTCAATCAAGTTTGCAACTACTGGTACCAATTTTGTACAAGTGGATGCGAACCATCACTCCTCTTTACATTTTCTTCATGCCTTTTGTAGGATTTATTCCATACTAGATAATTCACACATATATTTCAGGGTCATTTGTATACCTTAGTAGGCTTTACCTGACTTCAGGCTCTACTGGGCTTGGTGTCATCACCGAATGGAACACACTGCTGTTAGGATATCATGGGACTCGACTCTTACAAAGGACTGTGGTGGTCGTGTAGTGCTTGCCTGGTGTGAATGAGGCTGTGAGTTTTGGTCATTAGCACTACATAAAGAGGTGCAGTGGTTCACAATATCATCCCAGCACTTAGGAGGTAGAAGTCAGAGACTCAGAAGTTCAAGGTTTTACGGTAAGTTCAAGGTCAGCTTGGAATAAATATGATACTATCTCATTTTAAAAAAATTAATGTGGAAACAATCTAATAATTTGAAGAATTTTTCAACTTCTTGCAAAAGTATAATGTAGTGGTATACACAAAAAGATTTGAGATAGTGGCCAGAGAGATGGGCTCAGTGAATAAGAGCATCTGTTGCTCTTTCAGAGGACCTCAGTTCAATTCCCAGCACACACATGGCAACTCACAACCATCTATAACTCTAGATCCAGGAGTTCCAATATTCTCTTCAGGCCTCCAGTGTACAAACATACATATATGCAAAACATATACTTAAAATGATAGTTTTGAAACTCTTAAGATGTTAGGTAAACAGGTAACGTAAGGGTCTACATGACTCCCACAATCCTATCAGGCAGCTGGTCGGTCACTGCATACTCTAGAGATAACAGAGAGCTGGAGAAGTTCAAGACTTCCCCGTTTGCCAAGAGCCCTGCCTGCTGCCTTCTGAGCAGACTCCCACTAAACTAGAAGCATTTAGGAAAGATTCAGCACAGTGCTGGAAAGGGCTCAGATCTGGTACTCACTACTTACAGCCAATGACTACCCTGCAGACAGGTAAAAACACAGTGTCACTTTGTAAATTCTGTACTAATACTGTAAACTACGAATCCTGCACCATTCTAGGGAACAGGGAACAATGTTAACAAATAAAT
This sequence comes from Sigmodon hispidus, assembly GCA_004025045.1. NCBI lineage: Eukaryota > Metazoa > Chordata > Mammalia > Rodentia > Cricetidae > Sigmodon > Sigmodon hispidus. The sequence goes on along the minus strand of PVIH01005166.1, from coordinate 43,096 downwards.
GTCTTTTAAAGGCCTTTATCTCTAAAATTCAAGGTTGGAAATTATGATTCAGCTCAAGTTGACCTTGAACTTTAAATCCTCTGTTCCTCTGGGAATACAGATCTGTGCCAGCATTTTTAAAAGAAGGAATAAATTTTAGAGTCATGCCCACCCCAGGAATGGCATTTTACCAAGGCTCACCACTAGGTGGCAGAATGAGGTCGTGTTTTGCAGATGACAGCTGCATTACAACACCTCTCCCACCTTCCCACTCCTGTTCCTTTTCATAACAAATGGTTAAGACAATGAAAAATTTCCCCAAATTGTGTTCTGTTTTGCTTTGAGACAGGGTTCCATGTAGCCATGGATCCTCCTTTCTCTACCTCTCAAGGGAGGAGATTACAGAGCATGGGGCATCACACTGGGTTTATGTAGTCCTGGAGATCACACTCAACATGGGAAGGAAGCACTCTACCTCAGCCTCAGGATCCTACCTTTAACATATATAACCTGCTAGACTTACAGAAGTTCTTTACTGGAGTGATGACTCTCCAAACAGTGGGGGCAGGAGTGTCAGCTGCAGAGAATGTCTCACAAAGGCTAATTTGGATGTCCAATGCCTTCCAAAGGTCCACAGTTAAAGCTTACTCCCTGGGAAGAAGTATTAGGAGACTCTAGTGGGTGGTCCTAAGGTCACTTGGGGAAATTCCTTGATGGGGAATTTTACCAACCCTTTTTCTTTCTGCCTCCCATCTTGAGATGTGCTCAGTCACTGACGGATTCCTACTGTGATATGGAACCCTTATCGAAGGACCAAACCAACAGGACTGCCCAGTGTTTGATTACAACCAGTACAACCATCAACAAAATAAAACTTTTTGTTGAGGCAGTAATGCTACAGTAACAGAATGGTGTCGGATTCACAGTCCTTTTGCCTCCATTTCCCAGGCACCGAGATTACATGTGTGTGCAACCACACCCAGCCAATGGCCCGGGCATTCTATAGTACAGATGCAAACCTGACAAGAATGCTCAAGACTGAATAAAATCTTTGGCCAATTAAAAAAAAAAAAATCAGCAGAGTTGGAACTCTTTCCCAGGGCCACCTATGCCCTGCAAGGGTTCCACATGTCTTTTTTAAATACGTAAATGAGCAAATCATCTTCAGTCCTACACAGTTCTGACAGACAAACTGGCCCTCAGGCTTAGAGAGTAAATAGCTGCCCTTCTGCTGACAAGGTACTCTTAAAACTACTTTGCATCTCTGTAGTAATTTTACTATGTAGGCGCCCTTTCCTGAAGGCCCTATGAGCTAGATGTCTCTGGAAAGGTCAAAAATAGATATTTACCAGGCATGGTAGACATCAATAATCCCAGCATCTGGGACTGTGACTTTGAGGCCAGCCTAGGCTACAGAGCAAGATCTCATCTCAGGAAATTTATAACAGCTAGTACACAATCTACCCAGGCTTCTGCTTGCAAATCAGCTCATCTGCTGGCCCTCTCCAGGATTTAGTGGGAGGGAACATTTCCTAAGGGGTAATTTCCTATCCTATTCACAGCTGTAACATAGTCTAGGAACCTACATGAAGAACAATTTACAATATACACACGTGGATACACTCCTGTCTTCTAGCTATGTAAGGTGATATCACGGAATGTTCTTATAAAATGAGACTTGTACAATAAAACTGTCTTGATGTTTGACAGGATATGAAAGGAACATTGCTTGTGTATCTCTGACAGCTATTTGCAGATTCCATCCACGAGCTGCTTGGAGATCTACCCTAAAAATAAGTACAATGGCTATCATTAAAATTTCTTTGAAGGAGCATCATCCTGGGTTTGACAGATACTGAGCTGCACATTTCTTATTCATTCCTAGGAAATAAAAGATTCAAGACATGTAATGTTCTCTAACACAAAGACCTGTGTCTACAAGGACTCTGCAGGAAAGGCTAGAACACCAATTTAAAATGCACAGATGATACAGGGTAATAAAATTGTTTCAGAGTGTAAAAACTTTGAGAAACTCTAATGGCCGCATTAATTCCTTGTTCCCAGAACCTAGCACCACATAGTAGATACTCAATAAATGTTTTCAATGAATGATGTGGTAAATACTAAATCAAGGAATCCTATTCATTAGCAATTCAATTTAAGTGGGATACAGTTTACCTTTTGAGGAAGTGTAGTGCTGGGGATCACCTTGTACATACCAAGTAAGTACCTTCCACTGAGGTACATCCAGAAAGCATTCCAGACCTAATAAACCAGCTCCCATCTCGTCTAAAATTTAGTGTGATTACTTGGCACAGACAGACCAGTAGTCCTTGAAAGTCTCTATGTGAATAGCAGAGCAATACTAGTAAACACCCCTCCTGATCTGTCACCCAACAGAGGAACTCCACCTGGACCCTTACCTCCTCCTCCTTCCTCTCCTCCGGATTGGCAGCCCCGTGGAGATTCGAGGGAAAACGGCTGTCAATGCTTTCTCCTCCCTCATCACCAGCCATGGTTTGTACAGTATCCTGGAGGGACACGGGTCCTATATGCCTATGGGCAGCATCCTCTGTCCTCTCTTCACTATCCGCTGAACTGAGGGACAGCACGCTTAGACTACTGGGGCATTTAGTACTCCCTGGGCTCTGAGGGCTTTGGGGCTTGGGCGTGGTGGGTCTCATGGGGGTGGGAAGCTGGCTGCCAGCAGTTGTCTCACTGGGCGCTTGGCTCAACCCTTCTGTGAGATTTGGTGAGGAACTACTGGCACGAGGTTCATCATTTTCCAGGGGATGAGCACTTTTGGTTTCCAGGGGGAATACTGCGGTGTCCACATCCAGATGGGGTTCTTGGGCTACAGTGGGTGCAGCAGTGCATGGTGCAGGGATACAGGGTGTGGACAAAGGGCCACTGCGCCTGGCATCTGGCTCCACGCTGCTACTGGTTCGGCGCGAATAGTCATCATGTAGCCTGCTGCGTGGTCCCACTGGCGGGTTCTCATCCCCTGGGCTAGGGGCTGCACTCCTGGGGGTCTCCCTCTTCCAGGCCGCATCCTTGACGTTGCTCACCAGTTTTAGGACTCGGTCAAAGTCCTTGGCCCGGATGGGGCTCCTCCAGCGTCTGGTCCTTCTCTGGGAGCCACCCAGCTTCTCAGAGTCAGTAGATGAACTGCTCAGGGTCCTGGGTGGAACCTGCCTGTCGCCTGGCAGTTCCATGAGGTTGGACGCAGACTTGCGCTTGAAAGAACTCTTCAGGACGCTCAAGCTGTCAATGCTCTTGCTTCTGCGTGGCAGAGGGACAGCGCCACTGGGCTCAGGGTTGCACATGTGGATCTCACACAGGGAGGGCTCTGGTGCTGGTTGCCGACCCAGGTCCAGGAGGCTGATGCGGCCCAGGCCATAGGCCCTGCGGATGCTGCGTGAGCGGTGCGTGCTCCTCTGGAAGGCATCCTCCGTGTCCTCAGGGTCTGAGCAGTCGGACCCAGCCCCATCCCCCACAGGACCCAAAGATGGGCACCTGACCAGGCCCTTTCCCAGGATGGTAATGGTGCCATTAGGAGCAGCCCTTCCCTGGTCTCCTGCTGGCTCTTCCTTAGAAACATCAGCCCCCTCTCGGTTCTGAATTCCTTGAAGGACAGAGGATTTCAGTCTTTTAAAAGATCCCATTTTACGGAAAGAAGCCAGAGCATTCCACGTGGAGGAATTCCCCACAAGGACCACCGAGCGAGGCCTCTCGGAGTGGGCATTCATTCTCTTCCGACTCCCGGAGAAAAGACGGACCAGCTTGGAAGGGCTGAGCTTGGTTTCCGCGGCAGCTTCAGGGTCGCTGCTTGGGCTGCTTCTGCAGCTTCCATTCTGGCATGCTGAGGACGTCACCATTTTGGGGGCCTTCAGGTTGGAGGCTGAACAAGTGGCTGTGGCACCCTGCCCATGGCCATCCTGGGCTGTTGTCATGTTCTTGGGATGGACTGCAGGATTCAGACCTCCATTCACGCCCGTGACCAGGCGTCCCAGCTCCAGACCTTCATCTCCAAGGACACCAGCCTGGCTTTCACATCTGCTGTGTACATCTGGATCCGTAGTCAGAACTACTGCCTGCAGAACAAAACAAAGCCAGCTTTTAACCACTGTCTCCAAAGGAGGCGCCTCTATAGAGGCTGATCTTTCAACCTAACAACTGCTAATGGAAGAAAGAGGATTGCCCAGGACAAGAATGATTAATTAAGGATTACTTTACAATGTACTTTTCATCAAAGCAAGAACGAAAGGAATACAAATTATATATTCCTAAAAGAGAAAAGAAAACAGTTAGGGATGTACATTCAACATGATGGCAAACTCCTGAAATCCTGAGAATGCTGGAATGTAAATGTATGAACTGGAAAGGATCTTTTATTATCAAACACTGATCCCACAACAACTTCCAAGCATGCCTGCGAAAACGCCAGCCTGCACCATGATGAGAAGAAGCTGGGTAGTGGATTCCTGGGAATTCCAACAGAGGTCAAGAGTCTAAGGAAGACTATAACATACCTCAGAATCCCAGGGAGGGTGCCATAGTGTTACAGGGACTCACAGCCCAACACAGCAAGCCAGAGATGCTTGAGGAAAGGCCTGTGCAGAAGACACCCAGAAACTCTACCTGTCCACCAAGTGATGTGAAAAGCCGCTTGAGAGTATCAGAAACTCAGATACAGGCATTTGAATAGAATGCCGCCTTTCCCCCTTCTCCAAACCCCTATGCGCACCTGCGCCCACTCTCCCTGCCCTGCCCTCTGCCTACCTATTTCCTGAAGTGAAAAACCTGCATCTTTATCTTCTGCCATCACAGGAGTGCAGCTCAGCCTTTCTCGGCCTTCACAGGATGGCTTAAACGCCATGGCCATTCTATTCCCAATAAATGAATTAATAACTGACTCATAGATTATGAAACTAAAAAAGGGCACCATTTTGGACAGTGCTTCTATCGCTTCGAGGCCTGTGACTAAGGTCAAGCGTAGATATGGCCTCTGTGCTGAAGTCTTTACAGCATGACTGAGTATTCATAGAAGTCTGAGGCCGTCAGAATGAACTCAGCTTTATAGACAATTGCATGGCCACATGGGCAGGTGAGGCATTTGTCTGGCTGTGTCCACTTGGAAGCTTACATTAAACTAATGCATCGGCAGGCAGAGACACAGCTGGGATCTGCATCCTGGGCATCTAACTCTAATTCCAGTACCTCCTGACCTTGACAAATCAAATCCCAGCTTTTTTAGATGCTAGTCAAAGCCATTATCCCCAAGAAATAGTCAAGGCAGGAAGAGGAAACTGTAGTGGGATCCTGGGGTCATATTTTATTTAGCTTATCCTTTTAGAGTTGAATTTAATCTTACATGAAGAGCAGTATGTTTTACCTGCTCCTGCACAGCACTTTCTTTTCCTTTTGGCCCCTGTATCATGCCCAATGAGGAAGAATTGTCAGGGAGATCCAGGGGAAAACAGATAAAGGGTTCATGCCACCTGGGATGAGGGAGTCCCCACAGATCCAACCTGTCAGCACTTTACTAATAGGACTACTGATGGCCTACTCTGCCCTCTGCAGCGCAGACTTAATGGAGAAGGCAGCATGTGAGAGCATGGGGGTAGGGAGAAGCTGTGGGTTGCATCTGAATAAGCCACAGGAGCAGAATCTTGAATCTTTTCCCTGAGACTGCAGGTGAAATCTGTAACTGTCTGAAAAGAGCCAAGAGCTATCAGATCATGTAGCCATCCTCAGAAACATGGGACTGTGCTTATTATTTCCATCCCTTAAAATCCTAAAATGAATCAGACAGTGAGGTATCCAAGTGCATTCATAGGAAAGAACTTACTGTAGACTGAGTAGTAATAACAGTCTTGTGCTGGTCACACAATGCAAGGCAGGATTCCCATTATAAAGCTTGGCCGAAGTTAATGACACCAGTAGAGGGCACCATAACCCTTTTTAGCCCAGGATCCTGTGTTAAGGGGACCCTTAGGGCTCAAGGGATGCAGAGAAACATGTTGGAGAGTTTGAAAATGCTCCTTGGAAGACATATGCCTAGGACTAGATGCTAAACCCAGTACTGTCTCCAGTAAGCCATCTCGGCTACTTGTGCCTCATGGAATCTATAAAATAAGAGCCAGCTCTCAATCAGTTCATTAAGTCATGATCCTCCACTGAGGGCAAACAGCGAGGCAGGCCCCATAAGAAGTTCAAGATGATGAGAGGAAGTTGGCATAAGCAAAGGGCAGCTGGGAACAGGGTATGCCTGGGAGGCAGTGAATGAGGGGAACAGTCTCAGCTTTCAGGCAAAAGTTGGGGAAGTCTCAACAGTACAACCCATCAGAGGGGTAGCCTAATGCAGTAAGTGCTGAGGATCATGAGAAATGCGGCCATAGGTCTACATACCCTGCATATAAAACCTAACCACTCTTCGAGATCAGTTGCAAGGGTCACTTTCTCTAGGAATTCCTTCTAGTACCCCTAAAGTGGGTAAGATTCCTTATTCTGTGTTCCCACGGGACTGGATAGAGCCTTACCACATGTCCAAAGCATAATGATACTTTGGTAATATGAACAGATCTATGTATTTTTCAGGTGTGAGAACTGTATATTACACACTTAAGCTTATTCAAGATTATCTTGATATGAAGCAGTATCAGTTTTCCCGGCTGTATCTTTAGTCAGGCCACAAGTCACCATGACAGACTGCTATAGCTTTCTTGTTTTAACTGGTGATTAAACTCAGAGCCTCACACATGCTAGACAAGCATTCTACCACTGAACTATATCCCACCTGTCTTCTTTATTCATTGATTCCTTTTTGTTGTTTGTTTTACTATACTTTTCCTTTGAGACAAGGTCTCATTAAGTTTGTCTTTGAAACAATGCTCCTGCCTCAGCTGCCTAGGTAGCACCATCGGGCACTGCTTACCAGTATTTTTCTAGATTGAAGATGCTTACACCTTTGCAATGCTGGTCAGGTATTTACTGTAAAACATTTAAATTTAGATTCAGACTCCATAACACACTACCTGAGCAACTAAAGGTTTTCTGAAATGACACCAGCAGAGGGCTCAGTTTTAAAAGACTAACGATTTATTGTTTGTTCATGAGTTGAACAAGGCCATTGCTGTTTACTGCTTTAGAATGGAAAGTGAAAATCACAGGAAAAAATAAAAGCTTTCCTGGAATCTGAGTAGCACACCAAGTTGCATTATTTAGAACTGATGCTTGACCCCCATTAACTAACAAGGGCTGCAATTCAATTACTGGCTTTATGGTAAGCCTTATAAATCATGGGAACCCCGCCAGAGACGCTGATGAAGAGGGCTACAAGAAAGCATTTGAGATGGGAATATTGTGAAATTCAGTTGCCCACAAGTTGGACTCTGGGGTGAATGAACTTTACTGTGGAATATTTCTCCTCAGTTGTAATGAGAATTCTCCAGAAGCAGCTGTTACAAGCCAACTTAAATTTGAAAAATCAGTGAAACAAACAAAAATCCCACTGATTAAATGTAAAAATTGCAGAAAATGTGACACTGGTAGAAAATGCATTGAAACCAGAAATGTTAATGGAGTGAAAGTAAGGACCCACTTTTCTGGTTACGGATACGGCCTGTGAGTCCATCTAATGCCCTTATGGAAACCAGTGAGGTTGAACAACACAGTACGACAGCCTACAGCCAATCATTTCCATGTTTTCAGTTATGCTCAGACAAATGTGACCCAAAAACCATTAAAGGGAATATTCCAAGAGTAGGCAATCCATGGGTTTGTCTTTGCATTTTACACCATCCTTCTCTGTCCTGCCCAGGACACAAATCACCTCTCTGGGTTAGCCATGCCATATACACTACTTTCCCTCATTAGTCATTCAGTAGCCATCAAGTGATTGTTGTGGCATTGCAGTGGTGAGTTCAAATAATCCTTAATTAATAATACCCCCGCAAAGCACAAAAAGAGAGGCGCTGATAACTCAAGCATGCCACCCAAAGCACTTCCCTTACATGAAAAGATGAACACTTACCATAGGTGTGCATGTAAACAAAAAGCATCCTACGTTTATGGTCCAATATTATCTAAGGTTTCAGCAATCGGTTGTTGGACGGGGATGGGGAGGGTAACAGGTGGGCAGTTACCTCGTCCAGCACTGTCACTTACTGGCCAGAACCTAGAGACAATCTCACCCCTTCTTCCCCTGGTCTCTGTGGTCACCAAGTCTCAGAGACTATCCCTGCCTGGCTGCAGGAGTGTGGAGCAGCATGCCACCATAGTGCTCCCCTGAGTGGCCTTCCCCCTGGGAAAGGTGGCTCCTGGCTACCTGCCATCTTGCAGTCTAGCTCCCTCCCACGCCCCCTTCACTCTATCACTGGTGTACTTCCTGATGGGCAGATGGAACTGTCACTGAGTACCACAACACTCCAGACCTCCCTCTAGCCAGGTCCCATTTTATTTAGGGTTTGTGGAGTATATTAAAAACGAACAAACAAAACCCCTCAGGGTGCAGGGTGGGCTAGCTCTCCACCTCTGAGTAGAACTCTAGCTCAGACTTGCTCCACATTCTCCTCTCAGATTCTCTCCTGTGGGACTGTGCAGGTTGCAGAGGTCACAATTCCCAGCTACCATGCCTGATAGGTTTGCTCACTGGGAACTCACTGTGAGAGGTGATCTGAGAGTGGGAGGGAGGAGCCCCCAGGTCCTCTGAGTGGCATCTTTGCTTTGGACCTGCCCTATCATATCCCAGATTCTGTCAGGTGGCCCCAGTTCCTGGGTTCAACTGACTGCACCTTCTTTCCTCCAGCCTAGGGGTTAGCAGCATGTCTGCCAGTTTCCCAGCTGTATACACATAACCCTGTGCTGGAGTCTCTCTGTCTGAAACACCTAGAGCCGTTCTCTTTTCCTGTTCAATAGGCATGGGCTTTGCTTTGACTTTATTAATGTATGTACCCTTGCGTCCTCTCTGGTGCAGGGGCCCTCTCTCCATTCCCAGCACCTAGGATGCAGCTCAATTGGTCCCCTCAGCTACATCAGGTAAACGGTTGACAGACTGCAGATGGGGATAACACCATCTGCTCTGCAAGCATCAGATCTGTCAAGCTGAGGTCACATAATTCTCTTGTGAGGACTGTCCTGTGTCTCCAGACTGTTTCATCCCAGTGGTGGCTACTAAACAAGAAGACAGCACCCGGTGTCAGCTCAAAATGATTCTAGTACTCAAGAGGCTGAGACAGGAAGATGGTAAGTTTGGGCCAGTCTGGGTTCTAGACCAGCCTAGTCTATATACTGAGATACTAAGATGCTGTATCAAAAACATCGAGAGATTGGGGGGGTGGGGCTGGCAGTGTCTCAGAGCAGTGAGTAATATGTGAAAATACTGAAATTTATTTTCAAACACAAAACTGAAGGTTACATTGTTTGGTAGTCCTAAATAGGTTTTAACTATGCTATAATAGTTCTGTTTTATGTTGTAATAATAATAGCAGGTTGTTCTACAAGTCATTTTTTTGGGGGGGTCTGGTTTGTTTTAAGACAGGGTTTCTTTGTCCTGCAACTCATGTAGACTAGGCTGGCCTCGAACTCAGAGATATGCTGGGATTAAAAGTGTGTGCCACCATTGCCCTGCTACAAATTACTTCTAAAATGCCGATAATTACTAAGTCAATAACAATATTCAGTCACTTTATTTTTAAAGACAAGGTTTACCAGTGTATCACTACTGTCCTTAAACTCACTATTTAGTCCAGGCTGGCTTTAGACTCACAATCTTTATGCCTCAGCCTTCCAAGTGCTGAGGTTACATATTTGAGCCACCACACTGAGGCTTTATTTGCCCATTTTTAAAATTATCAATATAGATATTTCATTTTAACTAGTGATGGATTTATTATGATTTGCATGCTGACTTTACAAAATGTGTATGTGGGTGGACCTAGCAATGCCATTTCCTTGCATTTCAGAGCATACTTGGTGAGATGTAAAGCAAAGGAAGCAGGAGCCGTGGCTAGTTACCTTCTGCACCTCCTCATACAGGAAGCCAAGCTTAAGGTTTTCCATTGCTTGCCAAATAATGCAGACGCCTATCCTGTGCAATCTGAGGGTTCAAATTACTAGGTTTTTTTGTCATTAAATTGTGATGGCTGTTGGGGGAAAAGTAGAAATGTGCAGCTAAAATGTATTCAGATAAATACTAAAATTCTAAAGATCTCACATCTAGCACGCTCCCTCACTATAAATGCACACGATTCATTTCAGTTTGGGGTCCACAGAAGGAAAAGTCCATGGTGATGCTTTGCTCCAGCTGGGCAAGCCCCTGTGCCTCCCCCACAGCGGAGCTTTTACCTCCGTGTCATTTCAGCATTTTTTTTTTCAGGGCATTGGTAAAATGGGGGGCCAGAAGTCAAAATTTTAGCGCCCCCACATTTTGAGAACTGGTTGTATTCCATATAAGTAATCTATTTCATACAGAAAAGAGTCTACATGGCATGTATGTGAGGGGGGGCTTATAAAAAAAAATTTGTTTATTTTAGGTCATTCCATCTACACTGAACTTGTAATATGCTGGCTTTTCACTTTATCACAATTTACAATGTTTCTATAGTCATGTGCATTTGAGTTTCTAATTCCGAGGGCGTGGTTTACTCCCCAGACTCTTAGGGCTCCCTTCCTGGCAGCCTCTCTATACATAAGCAGCTCTGGGAAGGGAAAGGAGCCCCCTGACCAGGATCCAGGACTCGGCAGTTCAGTGTCTCCTAAAGCCATGTGCAACCGCTTTATATAAGTATTCAATGATTGAAATTAAATGTTTATGCATTAGAAGTGAAACTGTGGGTAACTGGGTAAGATAGAATAGATGTGTATTTGGAAAACATGTCGCTTTCATGTAAGCATGTTGTGGTCCCAGGCGTTCCCTATCTATATTATGGAATTAAACTACATTCCTCTATTGAGAATGAGAGGAAAATTGGGATTTCAAAAGTCAGGGTTTAGGTGGGTTTGGGCTTCTTTGTTTGTTTTTTTCAAGACAGGGTTTCACTTTATAGCTCTGGCTCTCTTGAAACTTGCTCTGTAGACCAGGCTGGCCTTGAACTCACGGAGATCATCCTGCCTCTGCTGAGTGCTGGTATTAAAGGCATTCACCACCACTGCCTGGCTCAAAAGTCAGTTTTAGACCTAGAGAAACTCTTCCTGCTGTCTCTGTAGTAGGGGCTTCAGGCAGCTGTAGCCTGGGATACAGAAGCAGGCAGGTAATGTGTTCACTCAGGGTGCTATTCCCAAAGCTCAGTCCCTTTTCTTTCACCTCACATAGACTCAGGAGCTCAGTGAGCTGCCTTGAAGTTGTCCAGTGGCTTGTCTAGATTATCCACACTCCATCCTCCACTTGCCTTACATCAGAAAAATACTGAAGCAGCTACAGGCCAAGGCCACCTAAGGCCTGCACAAACGCCAAGACAGATGTCACTGTGGAGTCTGTCTCTGCCTCCTGCACTCACCATTGAGAGCAATGAAAGCTTTTCCAGATGGGTGGCCTTAATCTTGGAGGCACTTAGAAGGTCACTGGAGCAAAAGCAATGCCTCTGCTCTGCTCTGCAATGCTCTGGAGGCAGACTCTGGGGCTATGTGCCAGTGGGTTCACTGCTCAGACTGATGATGCCACTGGCACAGACTCCCAAGAGGGACAGTGCAGTGGCACAGAGTTCCACCAGATACATTAATGCCCACTGATAGGAGCATCCCCCTTTACAGTGTTTCCCCAGCACGTTTACATTGCAGAGAGTTTTGTCTTGGCTTTTTGTATTAAATGTATCTCTGTGTCTGCAGTTCAGGAGATCAACTTCTGCTTGGTTTCCATCCAAGAGTAAAGGAAGTCATCCCTGCATGGTTCAGGGAAGGTCACAGCAGAATGTTCTGCAACAGTAAGTAAAAGATAGAATCAAGAAAAGGCCCTTCCCTCCCCTGTGCAGTCCAGCAGCTCAGATCGCCACACCAGCACTACATTACAGCCAAAATACTTTCTGCTGTCACACTCAACTGCCTTTCAATAGTGGAACTGACAGGTGGACCGTGTCTTCTAGCAGAGCCCTTCAAAACTCTTGGCACAGACTCACTAAGGGTCACTTGACAACAGTGTGCAATAATACCATAGCCAGTGGTAAGCAGTTAGATACCATAACTCCTGGGCAGCTCATCCCCGCCCTGCTACAGGCATGTCCTGGTCTAGCAGAAGAGGATCTATAGTCACTTTCCTAAAAGGGGAGGCTCTGGTCTCTCACCCACCCTTGGGGACATTGTGCTCAAGCATAAAGCTCCTGGCAGCCAACTGGGAAGCCACATTCTTACCCTTTGACTCAGAGAATGAATGGGGCCCAACCACTGGAAGAGAAGGAATCCAAGAAACACCCCATTAAGAGAAAGTTAAAGGTTAAAAAAAAAAGATAACTCTCAGGGCCTGTGCTGGCACCCATTTCTCTCAGCAGAGACGTGCTATAAAACAAGACTCACAGGCAACACAATTCTTCGTCTCCATAAAGACACAGCCAGTAGCTTTCATGGGCCCCCTGAGCTGCCAGCACATCCCATTGGTCAGTTTTGCCACTTAGAGCATCATAGTTAAGGTACTGTTCCAGGCTCTAGGCAGGCAGAAACCTCCCTGCAAGTAATCAAAGATGTCAGTTACAGGGGTCACTATGGTTTCAGTCTCCCTGTTAGGGTTTGACTGTAAATTGTCGCACTTGATCCCCTGTTGGTGTGGAGCTTTGGGGACTATGGTCTTATAAGTGGACATAGATTGTGTCTTGAAGATGATACCTGCTTCTTGTCTGCCTCTGCAATGTGATGTGTGTCTGTGTGCACGCACACATACAAGAGGGCAAGAGCAAGGGTGCTTCTACATATGTGTGAGCTTGGCAGGAGACAGGAATGAGTCTAGCACCAGGCAAGGTCCCAGAGTACAGCATACAAACTCACAGAGGCCTTTCGAACCAAGTAAGGGTGTTGGGGCATGCAAAGAGTCCAGTTTTAAATATACTGACTTGGAAGAACACTGAAAGCCAACACCCTTGATGTGTATGGTTTCTCAGCAAAGTGAAGGATAATCTTACATTTATCCATTCATCTCAATAGATGCAGAGAAGGTCTTTGGAGGAATGCAACATTCACGAGAAAAACTTCACTAAACATGATATCCAAAAAGATCAGTCACCCATATTATAAAGGCCACATATAACAAGTCAAGGCAATAAATTATCTGTATAGAAAACAACCCTATTTGCAAGAACAGTTTGGGGAAAAAAACCTAAAAAAAAAAAATTAAACTGAGGAGCTTAACACAAATGAGAGAAACAGAAGTCTGTTAATATAAAAACTAATATAATTAAAATACTCGTATTATTCAAAGTGATCTATATATCCCACACAATCTCTACAACAGCAATTGGGGAAAAATCTGAAAATTCTTATGCAACCAACCATAAAAGGATCCAAATAAGTAAAGTTATTTTTGAGATCAAACTACATGATTTCAAAGTATAAAACTATCACAATTAAGATATCATAATATTGGCATAAAATGGATGTATAGAACAGCACAATAGAGTGGAGAGTTGTCATGGTTTCTCTTCCTGTTGCTATGGTAAAATACTCCAATCATTAGCAACCTACAGTAGAAAAGATTTATTTTCGCTCACAGTTCAAAGAGGGGAAGCCGAGGCAAGTACTTAAGGCCGCTAGTCACATCATATCCACAATCAGAGAACAGAGACAAATGTAAGACTTTTCAGTTCCCTTTCTGCACTTACACAATCCAGGGTCCCAGCCTGGAAATAATCTCACTCACAATTAAAATAAGTTATCCCACATCAATTAATATAGTCAAGACAATCTCCGATGGGCAAGCCCAGCTTCCAGGAGATTCTAAATACATACATGTGTACAGGCAAAACACCTAGACCCATAAGATCAAACTTAATAATCTAAAGAAAAAAATAATTCGGGCTGGAGAGATGGCTCAGTGGTTAAGAGCACTGACTGCTCTTCCAGAGGACCTGAGTTCGATTCCCAGCATCCACATGGTAGATAGAACTGTCTGTAATTCCAAGATTTGACATCCTTATTCAGTTATACAAGCAGGCAAAACACCAATTCACATAAAATAAAAATAATAATAATTTTTTTTTTAAAAAGAAGGATGTAAAAAAAAAAAAAAAAGGAACCTTAGCTGGTAGTGTAAAGTGATGTAGCTATTATACAGGAGTATGAAGGTGCTTCAAAAACTCAGAGACCAACTATATTTTTCTCCCCCCACCTCTCAAAAGACCTGTAATCAGTATGTTCTTTAAAGAGACGTACATCATCACCCTCATGCTCTCTGCTTTCTCAAAGCAGCCAAGAGTGAAACCAGCCAAGGTGCTAATGTGTAGAGAAGTATGGGATCAACCAAAATGCCTGCGAGTCAGGGAACATGGAGGGGCTATGCCAGAGAGAAAGACAAGTCCTACCTGACCTTCACCATAGGGGTATGCACCACAGATGGAGAAAACATAATTTAGAGAGTAGAAAGGCAAATGCCAGGGTCTGGAGGTTTGAGGGAAGAGGGGAGGCCCAGGTGAAAAGACACTAAGTTTCCAGGTGTCTGCTTCCTGTGATGCCATGCATACTCGGTGAGCGCTCTCTCTAGCTCTCAGTAGAATTGTTCACTGTTGATCAGTAAAGCTTGGGGAAGCTTTTAAGAAATAAAACACATACCTCCATATCTAATACGTATTTAGGTAAGTGGGTGGGTGGGTGGGTGGGCAGACAGACGGACAGGTAGATGGGTAGGTATTGTTTTCACCACTTGTAAGGAGAGTAGTTAGAGATAGCCACAGATATTTCCTAGACCTGACACTGACCAGCAATCTGAACATGAGACACCAACCCTAAAGTTGCTCTATCATCTGGGCAGCAACCAGCACCAGCAGGAACACACCGGTGTCGTGGTCCTAGAACCACCTCTGAAGAGACACAGAGAAAGGCGGCCTGAAGCAAGGAGGCCACCATGAACCAACGTGCCAGGACCTAGGGTGTGAAGAGACCCCAGGCTATGGTATCGGCCTTGCTACACAGCATGGTTTTACTGTCAAGTAACCTTTGTCTGGGTCTGCCAGTCCACCTACAACTCCTAACCACCATGTATCAAAACATGCTCACCTCTTAGTAACAGGAAAATAAAGTTAAAGGCCTACACTTCTGGTCCTCAGAGATGACTCAGTCTAATGGACACTTCAGAGAGCAAGGGGATGGCAGCTTTAAATACCTATCCTGGGTATTATTGTGACCACCAGTTTGATTCCTACGATACTGGCCCCTAAGCACAATGATCCCCATGGCTGTGCTGGTGTCAAAGGCCCCAGGAGTCACACTCACATGCTCTCCAGAAGATAACCTTGTCAAGAAAATAACAAAAGTGCCAAGCATGGTGGTTCACACTAGTGATCCCAGCACTCACGTAGTATAAAGACGGCCGTCATGGGATGGGGCCACCCTGGGCTACAGAGTGAGACCATCTCAAACAAACAAACAAACAAAAAGGCAATATAAGTGTAGTTCACGATCTCACTTCCAGGACCTCTGTGTTTTGGTAAAAGCATTTTAACAAACTTTAGAAAACAAACAAACAAAAACAAAAAAACCCAAAAACATTAATTCTCCAGTTTTCAGTGATGGGGTCTCTTCAAATGGCATGGTTTTAAATGAAAATGCATAATAATTTCTGGACAAGCTAAGCAAGTTCTTCATTTTCATTTCTCTCTAAACTTAGAAATATCTTTATTAAAGCTATATTGGCAGAGGGGAAAAAATCAGTATTTCTTTTGACCAAGGGCCTATGTCAAGATTCACTGAGACACCAAGTTGCCACCAAAAAGAAAGGTAGGCTAACCGTACCAGCCGCAGAAGCTAAGGTGGAAGCCCCACACTTCTCACCACTGCCTTCCCCTCCCCCAGTACATAACTTATTAGCTAGCATCCTCCACCATCCACAGAAAGGAAGGTAGCTCTCTGAGACCCTGGCTCTGTTTGTTTTGCTCACTGGCTTCTTAGCAGTACTGAGATGTGATGAGATCAACTCCACCCTCAGTTCTACAGTCATTCCAGATGATATTGGAAACACTGTGCATATATAACAGAGTGGATCCTGGAGGGTCCATCAGCCTACTCCAGGATGGATGCTTTACTGGGATCCAGTTGCCTTGCCCCTAAGCTGACCATTCTTTGCAGAAGAAAAGTATCAGGTTTTGGATTCTAAAAACACTCAGTGACTTTGAGCTTCACAGGACAACAATCACCTCCTGCCAAGCTGAGGACAAAGACAAGGCTGCCACTTCCCACTGACTGCCCTTCCACAACATTAAGCCTTTATATGACTACCAGGAAGCAACAGACTGTATGCATTAATGGGTAGATGGTCTGAGAAATGAGCAATGGAGGGTCAGATGGACAGATGGATGAACAGACAGAGAGACAACTGTAGTGGTCCCTTCTTAGCCTGGTGTTTAATTTTCCAGTTTCAATTGTACTCAGTCAGTGATGTGGCTGACTAAGGATGAAGCTTTCCCTCTTAGTAACTTCTCTGGTAGAAATGGAAAATCAGTTCTTACCACAGGGCTTGGCAACTTTCTTTCTTTCTAAGTCTTAAAGAAACATTTTACAGCTTTCTTTATCATATGCAATTAACAGTACCGCTAATACTGAGATACAGAGATTGTCACCTGATATCTGACGTGCCATAACATGGCTACTATTTTAAGAGACTTTGTAAGAGAGAATATATGGACAGTAATTGGTGTAATTGTTGTATTTATTACTGTTCATAACTAACTGTGTCTAGTTATAAATTAAACTTCACCATAGGGGTATGCATCACAGATGAGGAAAACACACACTATTTCTCTCTCTCTCTCTCTCTCTCTCTCTCTCTCTCTCTCTCACACACACACACACACACACACACACACACACACACACACACACACACGGAGAATCATGGTACACATCAGGTAGGTACTATGCAGTTACAAACATGTACTTGATCTGGCACTCATTACAGGATGCCAACCACATCCTGTATTATCACTTACATTTTATGGAGGTAATAATCTAAGTCCTGAAATCACATCATAGACAGTGATTAGAGCTGCCATTTGCACCAGGGAGTATGACTAGTGCTCTCTCTTTATCCACTGAGTCTGCCTCCAGGTTCACCAGCCAAGCCATATCACCTCAGGCTATGAGGAGAAAATCCCCTTACAGCACCAGAGAGTCACCTTTAAAGTTACATAAATGTATTCTTTCCATATGACTTGTATGTTCGTCTGTATATATGTATGCATAGATACACATCACACCAGTGTTTTCAAGCTCACAACCATTTACAATGACTACTTTTTTAAGTGTTGAAGACATGGATTCTTGTGCACTAGACATGGAAATGCTTGGATGTGATAAGAATGTAAAATGCTATAATAAGCCACTATTGTAGTGGGATTATGCTGGTAATGTAAATATTTGTCCTGCCTATGGGTTTAATAAAAGCTGATTGGCCAAAGGCAAACAGGAAGTGTGGGTGGGGCTACCAGGCTAAGAAAACTCAGGAACATCTCAGAGCACAGTCAGTCCCCAGACAGAGATGCCAGACAGATGCCAGAGTTGCCAGAGCTGCCACGAGATGCAGAGGAAATGCTGCTCTGAGAAAAGGTACCAAGCCTCACGGCTGAACAAGATGGGTTGAGTTGAGATGAAGGGGTTAGCCTGGGACCTAGGTCAATCAGCACAAAATTAACATAAGTCTGTGTGTGATTATTTGAGGCTAAGTGGGGCTGAGAGTGGGACCTAAACCTTTGGTCCAGGTCCAGAAAGTCCGGGCCAGAACCATTTACAACACACTAAGAAAACCACTTTGAAGGGTCCTCAAAAAAAAAAAAAAAAATCAAATGCAGAATTATTTGTTCTAGCCGTCCACATGGGTAAATGTCCAAATGAACTGAAGGTGGGAAATAAAACGGATATCTGTAGATATGAGATTACAGCAGCATAATCTGTAATGATCAAACAAAAGACTTGACCCAAGTGTATGTGCAAGAATGGATGGATGGAGACAGACAGACAGACAGACAGACAGATAGACGGGCAAACAGGAGGATGGACAGACAAAACTGTGGTATATACACAAAATAAAATACCACTCCGCCCTAAAAGGTAAGGGCATTTTGACACATGGATGAACATTTAACTTGGTGAGATAAGCCAGTCACAAAAAGGCAAACATTGTACAGTTATATGAGGTAGCAGTGAGTCAAATGTGTGGAGATACGAAACATAATGGTGCTGTGAGAGAGAGAAGGGCACGGGCAGTGCGAATGTACTGATTCCCAGATACAGAAATTCAGTTCGGGGAAATGAAAAAGTTCTGTATGGAAATGGTGAATGCTGTGAATAGAATGACCAAGGATCTGTACATCTGAGAATGCTCAAAACAGTAATTTTACATTAAACAAATCTAACTACACTGAAATATGGTTTGGCTAAACTAAAACTCACAAAACAATGTTTTCAATAATTTAACAGTTAAATTATTTTTTAAAAACTCAAATTATATTGGATTCATGGAGACTCATAATTAGCTCTGGATGGTCCCGGAGGCTGTTTCTTTAGATTTTCCATCATTTAATAGGTTAACAACAGAGCACCAGAGGACCATTGTGAGGGTCAAGCAGTCTTAGTTATTGGCAATGTCTACCTATAACTGCTGCTGGCTGTTACCACCAGGCCTGTGGTCTGCCTCACCTTGACCCCTGCTGGCACCCCTGGGTAACCCTACTTACCTGTGAGCTTCAGTTTGGGGAAATGCAGTTCCCTCACTGCCTTCCAGATACTGAGAACCCACATTAAACCATGATATGTGCCAAGATGCTGAGACTCCCCACAACAGAAGGCTAGGCTGGGCATGACTGGCACACTTTCACTCAGACAAACTGTTCAAAGACAGGCCCTTTCTTAGTCACCCAGCCACAACTTGTGCATACAGCACTGAACAGAGGTTCAGTGAATACTGTATGAAACTCTGGGGCCTCTCTGTCAACAATGGCTTTAGAAGCCAACAAGTCATTGTTCTGCGGGAGTAATGAGAAAATTCTCAGGCTGCCGTACAGCTCGAGAATGGTGTCCTAAAGTAACATGTGGAGCGTCCGTGGCTCTACCTCCAGCACAAAACATAAACTGTGAATCATCTGTACTTTCTAATAGAAAGAGTTCCTTCCCAGCTTCTTCTCTCTCAAACAATCTAAGAAAAAAGAAGTCCAGCCCCAGAACTAATACATCCAGGGAATTTGAAGCCAGAGATGACTATGTGAACTGGGTCATCACATTTAGCAGCAAGCACCTTTGCCTGCTGAGACAGCTCATCTACCTATCCTGCTTCTTGCTTTCAAGAATTGGCCATGAGGTAACAGTACGGCCAACAGTACGGTCACCGATGTTGTCACCCTTCCTCCACACACTGTTCACCAGACATCACACACCCGTCTACACACCGAGTCAAGTCCTCAGTAGCAGGTTTAGGGGAAGCAGTGCAGAGGACAGAGAGCCCTTGTCCTTCCCTTGAGTCTTGAGCAAGGACTCAGTCATGAAATAGGTGGTACAAAGCTCAGCTTATGCATGGGAGACTCCTGCATTTACAATCCCGAGAAGAGATATGGGAAAAGCTAAAAGGATGTCACCTTCATTAATGATCCTGACACTCAATTATGCCACATCCTCTTTAGCATGGTCCTGAAGATTTTGGGCAGAGGACATTCATGGCAACCCCAAGTTCCCCTCCGAAATATTGATGATAACGATCCCTCCATAAATCTATGAGGTGAGCGTCTCCCCAGTGTTGTATTTCCCCTTCCTTCTCCTCCCACCCCTAACAAGGCGAGCAGCTCTGATGCTCTCCAACTTTACCAGCTCCTGTTTCCCAGAACAAGTGGTGCCGCACCATTCACATCTCAAGGGAGACCTTGCTCCCTGGCTTCATGGAAATTTCTTCCCGTGAATATGAAATGCACAGAGATGAAGAATAAATGACGATTTATGGTGACAGGTCTCTTTCTTCAGAATCCTGGATCCATTATTTTCCCATCTCCTCCTCCTACTCTTTCTTCCTGCCCCTGACAACAGCTGAGCTGCTTGCCGTCTCCAAGGGTAGCACCTTCTGACTTGTTCTCATATTCTTTGGTGCAGTGTTTGTGAAGTTCATGCATGTTGTAACAATATGTATCGTTAACAGTACTCCACAATCTTTGACTCCTGCACCCTTTGATATAACGAAGTTTACCTTTGCCTTTAAAAAGAATAACAAGCAAGAATATAGCTTGTTTTATCTATTTCCCCCGAGATCTGGAACTTACTGGGTAACCCACACTGGCCTTAACCTCCAAATCTTCCTGTCTCAGTCTCCCCAGTAGTGGTATTACTGGCGGAAGGAGGTCCAACCCAACAATGGTTTGGACAACAGTTTTAACACTCACATTCTTTTAAAAACAGCCAAAGGATGATTCTGCAACATTCAGCTTTGAAATGCAACCCTTACATGAGACAACAGTTTGCTCTGGAAGAGAGATCAAGCACTTAGTGAGATTCCCACTCTGGTAAAATCAATGTCAGGGTAAGGCTGTTTCAGTTTGTGACTGTAAACTAACAGTTAATGACTCTTACAAACAGAACATGCTGTCCAGCAAGGCTCAACCTCCCACCTTAAGGAGGAACCAGTGAGTGGGTTAAAGGGGCGGGGGTTGAGTTTGAGAACAAACCTTGTGCTATAAACTATGGGTTTTTTTTTTCTGATTGTAAGATCTTATGATTCTAAGAGTGTAAACATACTCTAAACACATAAACATTTTATCAACCACATAAAGGCACAGAGTCTCTCTTTGAGAAGGAGTCTGGCATCTCAGATGTCCTCTGGTATTTACTGGAGATCTGTTGTGGCTGGCATTCACCTAACTTTGGTCAGTTTCAAAACCTGTATTAGTTCCTATATTCTAATGGCAACATGTAGGGCAGGCCCATAGCACTGTCTGGGTTTTACACAAGAATGTAAAATGGTACCCATTTTCTTGCCTGCTATGGACCCAGTTTTCAATTCTAACCCACGCTTCCTAGGAAAGCAATATGGACTGCCAGCAAAATGAAAAGAGTAATACCAGCCCTACAGTAACTCCAAAGAGACTCAACAAGACATCTGAGAAAGTCTCTTATGGATTATGTTGTCTGGTTCTGAAATCCAACCAATATCTCTCTCTCTCTCTCTCTCTCTCTCTCTCTCTCTCTCTCTCTCTCTCTCTCTCTCTCACACACACACACACACACACACACACACACACACACACAGAGGCATTCTGCTTTGCTAGAATATATAAAGACGTGGTACTAAGGAGGCAGAGGCTAGAGCACTTGAGTTTGAGGATAGCCTGTGCTACATATTAAGATCCTGTCTTTAAAAAGTCAAAATAAAGGACTGAAGATGTAACTTAGGGGTAGAGTCCTTGCCCATCATGTGCCGAGAGATCCTCCAAATAACTTAACAGCAACTTCCTAGGTAAGGAGCTGACATTTAGTCCAATGAATAGAGCCGAAAATGAGGTCAAGAACAAAGCTGGGTTCTGTTTTGCAGGGCTCAAGCCTCAACACTGGCCTTGTGCATACCAGGCAGACCCTGAGCCACCTGAACATCTGTGGAGGACTGGTTCTGGGCATCTCCCTCACCTGGTACTGCAGTCAACAGATGCATAAACCCTAACTGAAAATTAGCACATATAGCTCAGGCAGGCTGTCAGTCCTGTATACTTGAAATCACTGGAGATCAACATTCTCACACGATCAGTGTCACGTAAATGTTCATCATATTTCTTTGTTCTCAAATAGTTTCAATCTGCAGCTAGCTGAATCTGAGGCTACAGAACCCGAAGGATATGAAGGCTAACCATGTGTGTTTTCCAGGGAATATCAAGTCAAGAGAACACTCTGCCTCCAGAGACCCCACATCCCTGGAAGAACTGAAGAACCAGAGGAAAGTTCCAAGCTTCTAATAATTTTGTTAGTATCAATGGCCACTTTGTACTCCTAATATGTAATGGATTTTTTAAATTAGCCAAAAACACAGGCGATGGATGGATGGATGGATGGATGGATGGATAGATGGATGGATGATGGGTGGATGGATGGCCAGCTAACCTTAAGACATTAAACCTGAGCCAGTAGACCTGGTCTACCCAAAGTGGGTGTCACTCTTCAAGAGATCATGCACTATTCTTACTTGCCATTTACTGGGATTTAGATGGGTTACATATTAATTTGTAGATTTCCTTTTTTTGCCTAGAGATGCAAGATTTCTGCCCTTCAGAAAAGATTACCACAAGAGTTATGGTCTTACCTATAGAACTTTTTCCAGTTTTGTTTCTAACTTGGCATTTTTTTTTTTTTTCAAGTCTTTCCCAACAGAATATATAAAACTCTTCAATGATCTGGGAGCCAACTCCAACACACTGTGGAATCCACATTACGGAGTTAACTTAATCTAAGTAAATCTCTGACACGTATTCACAGAGTGCTTGCAGGGAAGCCATGCAGTAACGTTTTGAAATCTGCACTTTGGCCAGCTTAGTCTCTGCCCAGTCACCACTGGCTGGTTCACACTTTCTGTCTTCACAATATTTCTATTGAAACCATTTGGCGGCAAATGTTTATGTCACTGTTATGTTTTCCCTGTTCATCAAACAACTATTGCAAGTATTTTTAGCAGTTGTGGATGGTTTTTAAAGAAAGCTGAGTTATATTTTTGTTTTTCCTGAAGATGAGAATTAAAAGAAAAAAAGCAACTAAGCTTTACTGTTAAGATTTAAAGTTAAGGTTTCTAAAGAACTAAGTCCCAGGGTTGGGAATCCAGCACAATGGTAGGGCACTTGTCTAGCACATGGAACACTTTGAGATCCATCCCTAACACAATGGCGGCAGAGGTGGGGGCGGGCGGGGAATGAAGTTCTTTTCGGGAACTTCTGGCTTACTCCTCCCCCACAGCAAGCAACTCATTCTCACTTCACACATCCTTCTTTTGTTCGCACTACTTCTTTCCAATCAATTCAATGTTCTGTTTGAGAAATCGACACTACCTGAGGTTCTTCAGAAAAGTCAACAATATGTACTGAGAACTCTGAAGTCCCAGACACTGAACCATTCTGAGAAGAGATAAATAGGTAAGGAAACAACCAAATATTTAAATGAATTTAAATCTTCATATGACTCTAAAAATATCACAACCAATAGAAATAATTCAGTTTTTTTCAGGGCTGGGACTCAAACCCAGAGCCTTGCCCCAGTCCAAGGCAAGCATGCTACATCCCCAAGATAAAGGTGACTCTCCAAAGCCTCTTTTCTCCTTGTTTCCATTTCTGAACCCCTTTGTATCTTTTCACCTCTTTCATTTTCCCATTTATTATCATACTGTGATATATTTCAGGGACCTATTTGACTCTGTTGCTCTTGATATGTTTTCTTTGCTTGCTTATTCCCCAGAACCCATATCAATGCCTGTAGGTGTAAAACCCCAGAAACAGCCCAGTCATTCTCTGTTACACTGTGGCTACAGTTATCTTTTACTACATATGAGGTCTCCCAGTCCTAGACAGCTACAGAGGGACCCACAGTGAGGTAACAAAGCCTGACTTCTTCTCCAGCACACAGCACTGTCTCTCAAAACTCATCTCATTCTAGAAATTTCCAGTGTGATCTTGCTACACACAATCCCTTAATGACACTTAGAAAGAGAAAGTGAGCATCTTGGCCAGAGTCATACAGGAAGTGTCAGAGTTGCTGACAATGAAACTGCCACCCTCGGTGATTTATCTGCAATTACACACCCTGCCTTCACATCTCTCAAAGCATCCTTGTGTATGTTCAGTTTCCTGTGCATTTCCTTTTTACAACACGTGTCAGAGATGCTTCTTTGTGCATTGTGCACAACTTGCAAGAGACAGAACATCTTTCTCTCTGGATACACCTGGTGCCAGAATCAATAAATACTTAAAGAGCATTAATTGAGCAGATAATGTGAAAAAGACACTAGACATCTGTTCTACATAAAGAAATACATTTGTAATGTGCTAGAGAAAGATACATTTTTATTTGATGTTATGAAGGTTATGGTTTTAATTTTGAAATAAACAGTACTTACTATATGCATATTAAATTTAAGAGATAGTATAAATGTCAGTGCATTTTAAAAGATTGGAGAATGATACTTGAAAGGATTGCTTTCTTACAACAAGAGGCCTCTTTATATCAGGCCTGAAGCCCTGTGCAACAGGACTTCTAATTGCCCTCATGGAAACGTTGTAGAAACACCATCAAGGCAACCCGTACCAATGTGCCTAATGTAAGAGGCTAACAGAAAATGTTGCCAGCACTGCACTACATGCTGTGACCTTGGTAGAGTTTCTTGGAACGTCAGTATTAACAGCTGCAGTTGCAGTTTGCCCCATACAATGGTCATCTATGTAAGAACATGGATAGCTACATTTTAACAGATCTGGAAATGAAAACAAGATATACAAATTATCATAATATCCCAAAATACACCCACAGTGCTCTAGGTTTGTCATCCATGAATCCAAAGCAATACTTAAGGTCATTAACTCAGCCTTTCCCCAAGTGGACTTTTCTAACAAGTTGTAGGCAGGTGTTAATATGTATCTACATTAACCAGCTGAGTTCTACCTTGTGTTTTCCATCCTCCTTTTCCAGTGGAGTAAAAGGAGATATTGAAGTAAAGCCAACAAATCAGTAACTTGGGAGACCGATAAACAGAAATAACTCCTCCCTTACAGATGGACAACCAGCACCGGAGTAAGACTCTGGTACAGAGCTGCACCCTTCTAAATGATCTCAAGTGTTGGCCAATGGGGAGAAGGCAGAGTTCTCTTCTGGTGTGGATTTAAAATGGTGCCACCACTTTGGGAAAAAGCTGGTAGATCCTCAAATACCTGGTTACCATGTGATCCAGCATCTTTCCTTCTAAGGACAGACTCCAGAGAACTGAAAACCTATGATTTACAGTAGTATCCACAACAATGAGAAAGTAGAAACAAATCAAAAGGATGATTTGTTATGGAATTTATCCATAAAACAATATTTTCCATTTCAAATAGGAGGTACTCATGCATGCTATTACACAGAGGAGCCTAAAAATATGATAGTGTATGAGTCTGTTTGTATAATATATCTAGAATAGGCAGCAGAAGGCAGATTATGAATTGCCAGAGGCAACAGCTCAGCCACAGAATAAATAACATGTTAAAGAAAATCCCTGTCTTTGCAGATGAATGCTAGGACCGAGTCGGCCCTGGGTAGGAGGGAAGTGCTCAGTGAGAACCCTCAAAGAGCCCACTGTGAGGTTACTAGTTAACTACAGGTTTGTATAAAGCACCTTTCAAAATTCTGTCTGAGAATGGTAAACAGAGAATCATTAATCCCTATCTACAGAGCTGCGGGAGCCTCTCATAAGCCACAGCTAAGAAAACACAAAGCATGGTCCTAACTCACCAGCTTTGCTGCTTCTCCTCACACTGTGAGCTGCACTTTCTTTCCTGCCAATGCTTCTCAGCATTGCCAACAGTGTGCCCTGTACTGAAAAGAGCCCAGGAGCGGTGCCTTACAGTTTCTATCTCATTCTTACAGGCTCAAGAAGGAAAGATTCCATTAACTTAGCTGAATGAACAAGCCAATAATTCCTCCTCTTGCCCCTCTTTCGATCAAATAATTAATTTAAATGATGTAAAGTTTGGGACATTTCTAGGAAGAAATTTAAAAATGCATATATTGGCAAGTTATTTTGCATGATTATCATTTAACCATTCTGCTGGAGTCTGGGGTCTCTGGTCTAAAAGGCCTTTCAAGGTCTCTGGATGCAGCTACTGCGTTCATACCCAGCAGAGCAGAAAGGACCACTGAGGCCCAGATGACTGCTATTGGCCCCGGACTGGAAAGCAGACCTTGAGGAGAGGTGAGTCTCTTCCACAAACTCTTCAAATGCCTGCCTATCTTCTGTGTTTTCAGAGTTCTTAGGACTAATTCCCTTCTTGACACACCACAATGTATGCACACCCCTGTATAGGGTTGGGAATGTTGATCTTGACTGTCCATGTGTCTGGATTGAGAGATTATTTATTGAAGATGTTTGTGAAGGGATTTTTGGAGAAGACTGATATGGGGAGCAGTAACTGTAAGGAAAGAAAGGCCTCAAATGTAGGCTATGCCATCCAATGGTCTGAGAGCCAAGATAGAAAAAGACCTGTGAGAGAAGACAGCCAATCCATGAAGCAGGTGCCATGCCTTCAGCACAGTGTACATGCCAATGCTGCTGTGTCAACCTCAGACTCTGTCCTCTTAGGCCTTTCAAATTGAGCTCAATACCAGTAGCTGTTCAGAGAGCCTCCAGCCCTTCATGACAAACTAACGTAGCTTCCTGGACTGAGCAACTACCCAGTTCTTAACCTTTCCAGCAGGAAGAAAGCCACTACTCAGTAAATCTCTTTATAATATATAATTATACAACATATGTAGAGACCATGGCTTCTACTCTTCCAAGGAAGTTTGACTCATACACTGCTAGTCACATCTTCTGTGCATTACCTGTAAATGTTCCGTACCTGCTCTGCTTCAAAGTACAGCTTCATCCCTAGCACACAGCAGAACTCCATGGATCACTAAGATCCTAAGAACTCCATGTTGAGTCACTAAGTGGCTTTGTGGCCAAATTCACTGAGTTACCTCTCTCCAATCTTTGTATGCCTGGTGCATTTTGTCAATGTATTGCTCAGTTCAAAACAGATTCTTCAGAGAGAATCTAGCCTGTCCTGCCTGAAATCTCTGGTGTCTACTGATTATTCTCTAGACACTCAAGGCTCCCAAACTCCGTGGAGCCTTCCCACTCATATGCTACTCTTCCATTCCATATCTTCTTTCCTCTGCCCATTCTGAGAATCAAAATGCAATTAGTTTGTTCAGGGACCGGTGTGGTAGGAATGTTCTCTGTGTACTGTGAATAAAGAACTGTTTTGGTCTGTGTAGAGCACCATAGAAGTGGGTGGAGAATCAGAAGCAGCCAGGTAGGAAGAAGGGTGGAGTTTGCCAGTCGCCATCCGTCCCCGAAGAAGCAGCATGTAGGAGAAACAGGTGAGCCACAGGCAGTGGCCACGTGGTGGGAAGATTCATGGAAATGGGTTGAATTAAGATGAAAGAGCTAGTTAGTAATGTGCTTAAGATATGGGCCAAACAGTGTTCAGTATATAAGCGTGTGATTTCATTTCTTTTGGGGGAAAAACCTTTCACAACAGACTGGTGGCCACTGCACCCAACCTTCTTACATAAGTTCTGGGGCCAGAACTCAGGTCCCAGCCTGGTAATCACTTTTCTACCCGAGCCACATCTCCAGCCTCTTCAGATTTTATTCAGTTCTGGAACTCCGGCTTCCTGTACTAGGTTTTGTCAGGCCCTTGATACTGTTCTCTCATCTAAATCCTTCTCTCTGTGACGGCTTACCAGTCCCAGCACATGCATGGCATGAGTCACTGTGTTTCCTTGACAGGCCACCATACTTCTGTGGAGAATGGCTAACTTCAATAGGTTGGCATGACATCCGCTTCTCCTGCAGCTACTCCCACACCTGCCAGCTGCTCTCTGCTTTTCCTTTATCCAACTCCACAAGACATCAGATGGAG
This sequence comes from Sigmodon hispidus, assembly GCA_004025045.1. Classification (NCBI taxonomy): domain Eukaryota; kingdom Metazoa; phylum Chordata; class Mammalia; order Rodentia; family Cricetidae; genus Sigmodon; species Sigmodon hispidus. The sequence goes on along the minus strand of PVIH01005166.1, from coordinate 15,323 downwards.
GAAAAGGTACCATGCCTCTGCATAAGCTGCAATATCTACATTTCGTCATCTGGTAGCAAAGGGTAACATTTATGTGTCAGCCTGGCTAGGCCATGGTGCCCATTTGTTTGGTCCAGTGCCAGCTTAGTGGGGACATGGTAAGATGTGAGTGGCAGTTAAATTTGTAGACTCTGGGTAGAGCTGGTTATCCTTCATGGTGTGAGTGGGCCTCATCCACTCAGAGGGAGGCCTTAAGAGAAACCATGAGAGTTGAAATCAGGAACTCAGCCTGAGATTACTGTCCTGGTTAGGGTTAAGTCAATGTGATACAAGGTAGAGTCATCTGGAAAGAGGAGACCTCAATTATGAAAATGTCTCCATAAGTTCCAGCTGTAAGCCATTTTCTTAATTAGGGACTGAAGGGAAGGGCCAGGCCTATTGTAGGTCGCACTATCCCTGGGTTGCTGGTCCTGAGTTCTATAAGCAAGCAGGCTGAGCAAGCCATGGGGAGCAAGCCAGTAAGCAGCACCCATCCATGGCCTCTGCATCAGCTCCTGCCTCCAGGTTCCTGCCTGTGTAATTTTTACTTCCTTCATTGTTGAACAGCAATATAGAAGTGTAAGCCAATTTTTTCCTGCCCAGCTTGCTTTTGGTCATGATGTTCCATCACAGCAACAGAAGCCCTAAGACATTACCTTTGATTTCCAGACTCAAGCATCAGTCCCAGCCGGGACTCCCAGCCTACCGACCCGCCCTGCTGACTCTAAGCTTGCAGGGGCCCTACAATTACAAGCTTACTTTTTAAAGCTAAGCAGCATCTCTCAATCTCTCTCTCCTTCCTTAACACTCCCCAACCTTGCTGAATTTTCAGAATATGTAAATCTGAAATCTAAAAAGCCCCAAATGTGAAACTTTTTGAATATAGATCTGCATCATGCTGTAGTTTAGATATTTGCCTGTCATTCACCCTTCTGTCCTAACTTGTTGGGAACTTGTTCTCAGAGTAGGAGGATTCAAGATGATGTGGAACCTTCCAGAGGTGACGCCTAATGAGTGTTAAAGCCACTAGTGTGCCTTTAGGAGGGCTTATAGCAGTGGTTTTCAGCCACTGTGACCCTTTAAAACTTTATTTATTTATTTATTTGCCTTGGTGTTTGCCTGGAACTGGAACTACAGACAGTTGTTAGCTGCCATGTGGGTGCTGGGAATCGAACCCGGGTCCTCTGGAAGAGCAGGCGGTGCTCTTAACCGCTGAGCCATCTCTCCAGCCCCCACTGTGACCCTTTAATAGAGTTCCTCATGTTGTGCTGACCCCCAACCATACAATTATCTTGTTGCTACTTCATAACTGTATTTTGGCTGCTGTTATCAATTGTAATATAAATATGATATGAAACCCTTGTGAAAGGGTTTTTTGAACCCCCCAAAGGGGCTGCAAAGCACAGATTGAGAACTAGCGGCTTAAGGAATTCCTCATAGGAGCTGAGTTGGTTCTCCTAAGGCTGGCCCCACCCAGTCTCTCTGGCATCCACCCCTGCAATCCTTCCTCCATCATGGGAAGGAAGCCCACGATGCCTCGCCAGAAGTCCTGTGCTATCTGGACTTTCAGCATCCCAAACTGCCAACTAGGTAAACTCTTTTTTCTTTGTAAGTAATCTGCCTCAGTCATTTTATTGAGCTTACAGAGAAGCTGATATATGCCTCAGTTAAGAATTCTATAGCCGGGGGCTGGAGAGATGGCTCAGAGGTGAAAAGCACTGGCTGTTCTTCCAGAGGACCTGAGTTCAATTCCCAGCAACCACATGGTGGCTCACAACCATCTATAATGATCTGGTACCCTCTTCTGTGTACTGTATACATAATAAATAAATAAATATTTTAAAAATTCCATAGCCAGGTGGTGGTGGTGCACACCTTTATAGTCCCAGCACTTAGGGGGCAGACCCAAGTGGATCTCTGTGAGTCCGAGGCTAGCTTGATCTACAGAGCAAGTTCCAAGACAGGCTCCAAAGCTACAGAGAAACCTTGTCTCAATCCCCCCCCCAAATTAAAATGGATATATGAAGTTACTTTGGGGCCATAATACAACATATCTATAAAATAAAACTGCATTGTGTTTTCAGACTTGAGCTCTACCCCCATGGCATATCTTATTATGTTTATTAAATATTCCAATGTTTAAAACCCAGGAGAAGGATGGATACACACCCATCTGCCCACACATGTGTACAACCTACAGACTCCGTATTTCTAGGAAACTTTGACTAATACATAGGTTGTAAAAGAAAACTCATATTTATGTATATGTCTCAGTTAAATCAAGGCAATTGGATACCTTCAATAAATATTTCATTTGATTTCTAAAATGCCATGCCTATTATATTAAAATCGGTGATTTGCTTAAGCTTTCTGAAATGAGACTTTGTTAAAAGACATTAATAATCACAATGTCAAAAATATTAGACCCAGGCTACACTAATGGATCTTGAGTTAAAGGAGCAATTATTTCCAGAGGTAACACAAAAGTCATAACTTCATTCAGCTCTTTTAAGTCTCAGCAAAAGCTTATTTCTTAGTGAACGGATCTCCAGATAGCTTTAGAAAAAAAAAATTACAGCCTTGAACCAGTAAAGGCTAAATTATGGGTCCCTAATAATCATACTCACAGCAGTTTTTTGCTAATAAATAAACCCCTCATGAATAAAACCGTCCATAAAGCAAGCAATAAATGTCCCTGGGTGTCTGTCCTGTGCACTGGGCACTGCTGGTAACAAAGCATTCACAGAAAGGTCTTTGGTGACAGAAAGTGGCATCTACTCAGCCCCACAAAGGTTGCCAATGAGCGGCTGCAGCCTTCTTTATGAGGAAAGGCTTCTATTAAACCTCACCAGGTAGAGGAAGCCCAACCTAGCAATAAACACAATTACAAAGCGGGTCCCCTGAGGAGCAAAACAGAAACCACAGGCTTATCTGTGTCCTACTCTGAATGGCATCAGTGACTTTCCCAGAACGACCATGGCATCTGCTTGGACCCTGAAATAGCAGAGAAGGAGAGGATTCTAGCTCTCCCAGTAGCCGTCAGACTCAGAATGGCACTCACTCCATATGCCTTCTTATAACCAACTTTCATGACCATAACTAAAGAACAATATTATATAAAAGCAATAAACTGCAAGCCAAGTGATGGTAGCACATGCCTTTAATCCCAGCACTGGGGAGGCAGAGGCAAGTGGATCACTGAGTTCGAGGCCAGCATGGTCTAAAAGAGTTTCAGGACAGAGAACCAAACACAAACACACAACCACCCCCCTCAAAAAAAAAAAAAAAAAAAAAACTGGGACCCACCCTGTTGTATGTTCTTCACAATGTTTCCACAAGAACACAGTCACAGCAGGTATAGTTTTATCTGGGGTCCAGTCGCTAGGTTGGTGAGTCCAGACCAAAATTAGCAGAGCTCTGAACTTTGTCCTACTCTGAACACAAAATCCAGTGTGATTTAGAGGTCTGTGCTGCTGCCTGGCATTAAGTTAATATATAACAACAACCACACATCAGAAAGAAAGAACCAACAGGTTAAACATACACTCAAGAGAAGCCAAAGCTGGCATCAACGGCTGGAGGGGGCGGGCAATAACAATCCTGGTGCTCTGGTGGCTCCGTCCGTGCTTCCTCACCCTCCCATGTGTGTGCAGCTGTGTGCGGGCCTGTGCCAATGGTTCCTGGTCCACGCTGCACCCACTTACTACAGCTTAGGCTGCAGGGACACAGGAAAGTGACCTGACTATTCAGCTTAGGAGCGCATCCATAGGCTCCCAGAGAACACTCTGAATGGCTCTGTCACAGATTTCATAAAAACATGTCACTTTCAGTCAGCCTGATGACACCATCCCCCTTTATATTCAAAACCAACACACAGCACCACGGGAGGAAGCCATGGAGTTCCAGCCACTCTTACCACACATTAACCCTTACAACAGCCCAGGCTTTTCTGGGTGAAAAACACAGTCACCATGTCTCAGGATACTTCCGGGTATTGCTTTAAACACTAATGCACAGCAAACTCAGTATTAGAATGAACACCTTCCCCATTTCTGACCCAGCAAATCCACCTCTGTCTCTTCCTCACAGTCCAGGTGTGCCAACAAGGAAGAACTCGGCTGGAGCACACAGGATTCTAAGCAGGATTAAAAGCCCAGTTGTGTCTCCTTGAAAACTATTTAGCAAGAGTTCCAACATTCGGACACTGCTCTTTTGTGTGTGGAAGTTTAAGGGGTAATGATGCCCTTGACTAAAGTTTCTGGCTCTGTCACTGGATCCTGGTGGGGTAAGAAGGCACTTGTCCTGAGGGAAATCAATGACAATGCCAACTGTCCAGAAGTATCTTGTTCTCGGTACATTTAATGTGTCTGATGAAATTTTGTTTTTTTATAAAATCTATATTCAATTGACATGATTTCATACTCTAAAACCCACATCCCTCCTAAAGGCACCTAAATGTGCAAATAAAAGCAAAATAGATTTTAAAAGTTGCACCTAGAAAGAGGTACAACACTGGAAATAATAACAGCCATGGAAGCCAAAGTGCTATGCATTTGCTGTGTTAGGTTTGTCCAGGTTCATAGCAGTCTCTCTCCAGCTTTCCCAGCAGGCTACACAGGTAAGGAATGTACATGTGACTAGATGTTCACTACAGAGGCTTCATCCCAAATGCAGCAAAGATAAGTAAATAACGAGGCCCCGGTGTGCCCCTCACCCAGTGTAGGCACCAATGCCCATGTGTCTCTGCAGGACTGGCCTTTGCTCACTGGGTCTGGCTTAATGGACCAGCTCTGTTTACCTGTCCTGAGTACTGAAGTGGAGCAACAAGCTGAGTTTTCCCGACACCAATATCATCTACATGACTGATAGTTTTAACCCTAGCAGAACCACCAGGAATGGCAGGTTAGAAATGAGAGCAAACACATCAAGATCAGTGAGGAGCCCCATTCTTCCTGTCTGGAACAGAGGTTCCTGGGAAAGCATCCTTCCCCATGCCCACTCTTAGCCTATTTCTACACTGACCTCACACAGGCAGGCTGCCTTCCAAAAGCAGGAACCCTTGCTACAGGCAGAGAAAAATGGGAATTTTCTTGCCAGCAGTTTGCCAATAAAACATTTCACTCAAGGCTTGGAAACTTCAGTGACAGAGCCCATACTTAGTATGGGTAAGCCCGAAATTCAATTCCAAGCACTACAAAAGAAAACTAAAATACCATCTCCCAGGAAAACCTTTCCTTCTGCTTATTAATATTATTACCTTTAAAGAAAACTTATTGTTGTATGCACATCTGTGTGCTTTTATGTGCCACAGGAACACCTGTGGAGGTCAGATGCTGGCCTGCAGGAATGTATGGGTTCTAAGGCTCATATTCAGGTTGTCAGACTTGGTAGCAAGTGCCATTACCTGCTGAACCACCTTGCTGGCTTTTGTTCCAACATTTCTTCCATGCCAAATACTGTTTGAAGCCCTGGAGATGTCGAGGATGAAGGACACACCTACTGTACCTACTTATTAGACCCTGCCAGGGCACGTACTGTGTTGAAGGCCTGTCACCCAAGTCTGAGTTCTCAGAAGGATGCTTGGAGGCATGCACTTATCTCCAGGTGACAGATCAGGGGTGAGACAGATGGTGCCCAGTAGTGAGCATGGGAACCTGAGTAGACTGCAGCTGAGTCTGGGTCTGTGTGCGCTTAAGGACTTCCTCAGACTCACAATTCCTATGGCCACGGGAAAAACCAACAGTCTATAACAACAGTCTCCACAGCTAGTCCATAGAATTATAAGGGGAAAGAAGGATGCTCCTTTGCCAAAAAATTGAACAAGTTTCAGTTAATCAAACATAAGCAAAACCTAAGACTTCACTGAAACAGCCACCTATTAGTTCAGATTAATACCAGAACATGGCAGATGATAAGCAGATATTGGGATATGACTAATATCACATTCACTGAAAAGGAGTTGAAGATATCTCTGTAAGCCATCATTTATGACTTGCCTACTAATATTAAATATTGTACTAGACTAGAAAGAAGATGGCATGAAAGTTGGCCCTTTCAAAACTGAAATCAAATAAGGGAAAATAATACCAACTTTTTCACAAAATCTTCTGTAAATGAGACAAAAAGGAACACTATCAAACTCAATCTATGAGGCCAGCGTAGCTTGGAGACAAAGGCAGAGAAGGATGTGGCAGTTGAGAAAACACAACAGCTGGACATGGTTTTCTACACCGTGTCCCAGTGTTCAGGAAACTGAAGCAAGAGGATCTCAGGGTCAAGGTTAGTTTGGTGACACCTTCAGTAATAAGACACCTTCAAAAAGCCAACCAACAATCATACAGCAATCATCCGATGACTACAGAAACAGAAGTCTTGAAGTCACTAGCTAACCAAGTCCACCAACAAGAAAAATGGTTATATACCACAACAGACTGGGATTGTCACAGAAATGTGGGTATCTTGAACATATTTAAAAAATCCTTATACTGAAAGAGGGCAGTGAATGTGACCAAAATACACTGTATAATTGACAGACTATTTTTAAAAATTTAAATGCTTAAGAAAAATTAATCTTGTAATTGGATACATTATTACCATTATGAAAAAATTATGATTGTTTCACTTTAAAAATTAAACTCCATGGGCTGGAGAGATGGCTCAGAGGTTAAGAGCACTAACTGTTCTCCCAGAGGTCCTGAGTTCAATTTCCAGCAACCACATGGTGGCTCGCAACCATCTATGGTGACATCTAGTACTCTCTTCTGTAACTGCACACATAATAAACAAACAAACAAACAAACAAATAAATAAATAAATAAACCCCTATTCATGATAGAAATGCCCAATAAACAAAGGAATCGACAGAAAAAGTCCTTGAGCTGACAAAATCATCTCTACAAATGCACACTGCATCTTGAAAGAATGGACACTCCCCTAGGATGAAGGTAGGGTGCTGCAGTCCCATTTCTGATCCACATCATTCCACCCAGCACAGTTCAGCAAAAACAGAGATAAAGGCATTCGGACTGGAGAAGAAGATCGTCTCTCTTTGTGTCATAATCTTATGCAGAGAATATATTAAGTCTAACATTAAAAAAAACGACTGAACTAATACATAAGCTCAGAAAGGCTGCTAGATAAAGATAAAATGGAAAACAAGCAGCCCCATTTCTATATCACTGCAATAAACCATTCCTGTAGGAGCTGCAGGAAAGAACTCCATTGACAATAGCACCAGAGAGAATAAACACATAAGGACACTTTAACAAAGGAAATACAAAACTGACACTCAAAAACTATAAAACAGTGCTGACATCCAAGACCTCAATAAATGATTCACCACAGTCAGAATGGAAATGCGCCTCTAATCCACACACTCAATGTAAGACCATCAAAACCCGGCTAATTATGCCTCATAAATTTGAAGGCTAATCCTATAATTCATATACAAATTTAAGGAACCTACCTAACAGAGCCTCAAGCTTCTTGAAAAGGATATCTTACATCTAACAGATTCAATGCTTACCACAAAGCAACAGAAATCAAGACGGTAGTATTGGCATAAGGAAAACTATACAAGACAATGGGGACAATATAGCTCAGTTGAGGTCACTAAAATTGGGAACAGTGAGGCAAAGAACACCAAGCAGTAAGTAAACTGAAAATCTGTAGAATGGGCAAGATGTTTGCAGATCATGAGTATAATTAGAGTCTAAAATCTAAAATAAGGAACACAGCTCAACAGAAAAATGACCAGGCCACCCAATTAAACTGGCAAAGGACTTGAGCAGATGAGTATGGAAACAGATTCAAATCACCAATAAGTGCACATAAAAAGGCATCAACATCATTATACTTCAAGGGAATGCATCTCATCACCAAGGAGGCAGCACTTGACACCCACTGAATGCAGGATTAATAATGGTTGCCAGAGGTGGGAGAAAGGATGAACATAGAATTGTTACTTTATGGGTGGAGTTTTTTAGAGGGTCTAGGGAGATACTGAGTTCAGATACAATATTTATTGTATCAAATAAAGATTGCCTGAAGAGCAGAAGACAGAACCAGTCACAGAGTTAGCCATAGAGGTCAGGGAGTGGTGACATAGACACCTTCAATCCTGGCACTCAGGAGGCAGAGATCATCTGGATCCCTGTGAGTTTAAGGTTAAACAGAGCCAGGCAGTTGTGGCACACACATTTAATCCCAGCACCTGGGATCTCACGTCTCTGCTCCCCAGTACTTGGGAAACACATGCTTTTAATCCCAGCACTAGGAAGTTTGAACCAGGAAGTTACATGGCGGGTACAGAAAAGTATATAAAGTGGAAAGAGACAAGAATTCCCCCTTCCATTTCCTCTTGCTTCCTCTATTCAGTCTGAGGATTTGTGGAGACAGGATCTATCCTTTTTGGCCTGAGGAGTTGACTAGGTGAGAAATGGCTGTGGCTTGTTCTTCTGTCTCTCAGATCTTTCAGCATTTGCCCCAATACCAGGTCCCACACAAAAGCCAGGTATGAGGTCATACACTACTGTAACCCCAGGGCTTGGGATGGGGGACAGAGACAGACAGGCTTGCAGGCAAACCAAAAAAATGTTAGGTTCCAGGTTCAGTAAGATGCCCTGTCTTACATAAATAATGCAAAGAGAATTCAGATAGATGGATGATTGATAGATAGATCTATTAATAGAGTAATAGATGATGAGTAGATATCAAAGAAATTCCTTATTTTCTCTGTCTTACAAGAATTTCTGTGGGTCAGGAAACAGTATTTATCAAAAATTGCATCTGCCATGTCTAGATTTTAGCTTCAAAGCTGTGAGAAATGCACTTCTGCTACCCAGGCCACCCACTATATGGTATGCTGACACAGCAGTCTGGGAGACAGACTGTGATATCATCCAAGCTTTCTGGTCTATTGAGAGAATTTTAACACAGAATTTATTTGCTATATTTAACACAGAAATTTCACCTAAAAATTAAAAAGTAATATTCTTGTCATGCAAGCATAATGACCTGAGTTTGCTCTTCAGACTCGCACCCTGCTACACACACACCTCAGCTGTAGCACATGCTTGTAAACTCGGTGTTGTAAAAGCAAGAGACAGGAAGCTCTCTGACCAGCCACCCCGGCCTACTTGGAGGGTTCCAGGCCAGTGAGATGGCTCAGCAGGTCGCCTCCAGGACCCATAGAGTGGAAGGAAAGAATCAACTACTATAAGGTGTCTTCTGATCTCACATCAGCACTGTGACATATGCATGCTCATACATACATCATGCATGCTCATACATAATACATAAAATAAATTTTTAAAAAATGTGGATGGCTCCTGATGAAAAACACCTGAGGTTGACCTTTTACCTGCACAAGCATAAACATTCACTACACATACATGTGTCTCAGCACACATAATCTCTCTCCCTCCCTCCAAAAAATAAATCTATATTTTCTTGGAAAACTAGGACAGAGTGCCTTGTGGACATGATAGTAGAAGTTTCTGGTTGTCCACAGCACTTCCTTTGAAACTTTTAGGGTGTCACCACTGTCATCCTGCATGGCACTCAGGGAGAGAACAGGACGTGGCTACCATACTCCATCCATGAGATGTGTCCCAAGAGCTTTAGGATAGGCCTGATGCTAAAGATAGTGTCTAACTGTGGTAGTCTGAAAATAATTGGCTCCCAAAAACTCATAGGGAATGACATTATTGGGAAGTATGGCTTTGTTGGAGTGGGTGTGGCCTTGTTGGAGAAAGTATGACAATATGGAGGTGGACTTTGATGTTTCCTATGCTCAAGCTGCATTTAGTGTAGACACAGTTTGTTTCCTGTTCCCTACATGGTGAAGATGTAGGACTCTCAGCTCCTTCTCCAGCACCACATCTGCCTGCATGCTGCCATGTCCCACCATGATGATAGTGGACTAAATCTCTGAAACTATAAACCACCTCAATTAAATGTTTTCTTTATGAGAGTTACTGGGGTCCTGGTGTCTCTTCACAGCAATAGAAACCCTAACTAAGACAGCTATCCAAACTAGTAACTCCTCTGTACCAGCATGGCCCCAAAAGGTTTCCAAGCTATCAAAATCAGAGATGCAAATTAAAAAAAAAGGTCATGCCCCTTAGTATGAAGGAGATCACAGATTCACAGGCGATGAGGCCGCGATGAAAGGGCAGGTCACATCATAAGCTGGATTTTATTGGGAGAACAAAGAAGAATCAAAGGAGCTACTTATCTAAGGCAGGTCACACAGGCCAGACCAACAGTTCCCTGCATTCTCACTAAAAAAGAGCTTATTTTGGCAAGCTCTCATTAAGTAGCCCAGGCTATCCTTGAAACTGCAAATATTCCTGCATCAGCCTCCTCAGTGCTGACCTATCATATCTAGCTCTTACAATGTTCTCAATAATTAAAAGCAATGATGAATCCAGATCAGTAGTGTTCAGATCTATTACACTTCAAGAAATAACGAACCTAGGCCTAGCTCCCTACCTCTGCCCTTGGTCGTGGGTCGTGCTTGGCTGTGGGCTGCAGCAGTTGCAATGACTTTGCTTCAGCTTGTACATGAGCATTGGGTTCATCTACTTGTCCCTTTGGGATTTGTCTTTGGATGCTATCTAGACAAGAGGGATGACTACATCCCATACTAAGTCTAGATAGCATCTTAACTGTCTAGTTAGACATCCTAACTGTCTTCCGTAATAAGAGTCTGCTTTTTCAAAGGGAATTGAAGTCCAATGAAGAAGTTACTTGGAAGTAAAGCTAAATCCCACGATGTTCACATTGTAAAAGTTATTGGAGAAATAAAAATGATTATTATTTAATTGGAAAAATTTAAAGTGTAATTCTTATTTTTTATTGAGGTAATCAATTATATCCTTTGTGTAGCGGGGAAATCAGAAGTTACCCAGGTAAACTCTGATGATGTCAAGCAACCAGATCCGGTCGGGGCGTGGTCAGCTGGGAAGACCCTGGGATGAAGAGATAACTCAGGCCCTTTTTTGACCTGTAGCATGGTTAGGGAAGAAGCTCTGTGGCACTCCCCTGCACTCTGCTTCCTCCTTTTCTTCCTCTCTGAATCTCCTCTGTATCATGTTTTTGAAATAATAAATATTACCAGATTATATACAAAAAAAAGAGAAATAACGAACCTAAACAGTATGACCTTGAACTTGAATGAGGAAATTATAGTTAGAAAGCAGACTAAGGACATGGTGACATGTGACTTGTAACATAGATAAACCAGAAATCCGTTCATAAGCAGGGAAAAGAGAAAGAAGTGAGCCAACAATGAAATAGTGTCAGTTAATCACTGACAGCCAATCCGCCCATTGATTTGTTAATATTATTTGAAAAACAGACCTTTCAAGAATACCAAGCTTCGTTTTTTTTTTTTTTCCTTTCCTTTTCTTTTTTTTTTTTTTTTACAGAAAACAAAGCAGATTTAGTCAACTAGCTAGCTCAAGGCTACGGGTCATTTTAATGCCTCAAGCCAAGAACCAGTGACAGAGAGAGAGAGAGAGAGGGGGGGGGGGGGAGGTTAAAAGCAGACATTAAAAGGAAACTATGGTGTTATGAGAAAAGAACAGCACCGTAATTTAACATGTTTTCCAACTCTCCGCCTGTGTCACAGGAAAACTAACAGATGAAGAAAGGTCTCGGCTGCCCTTCCAAAGTCATACCTGGTAAGACAGGTTAAATTAACAGCTTGTTTACAAAATGACAAGAAACAACCTTAGTATGGACCCGACCTGGTGCCTTGTTTGAGTTCAAGGTAACTTAGCAGGTGGTTCTTAGAATGCAGTGTCACAACAAAGATCTAAGTAGAATCCCCAGTGTGAGCCTGGCACAGTATCACACACCTTCAATCCCAGCACTTAGAGGGATCTATCAGTTCAAGGCCAGCCTGGTCTACGTAGTGAGTTCTAGGACAGCCAGAGCTACATAATGAGACCTTAGCTTAAGAGAAAAGAAAAGAAACTTCTAGTGTGCCTGCCTCTCTCCTCCTCCTCCTCCTCCTCCTCTCTTTATTGTTTCCTTTCTTTGTGCTGAGTAGAGGTCTCACCATAACAGCTTAGAGCAGCCTGGAATTTGGGATCCTCTGCCTCAGCCTCCTGAGAGCTATGATAACAGGTATACTACCACACCTGAATCCAAAGACCTTTATGGGTTTTTGTTTTTTAATATTCTGATCTTACCACAGAAACATAGAGACTAAATAGGCAAACCAGGGATAAATGTGAGTACGCACTCCAGAGGAGATCACCCAGATACCCAGCATCAAGCACAAACCACCATGTCCTGACATATTGGTCCTCTAACATCAATTCCTTTGAAACTATTCCCCAGACACCCTTAACATCCCCCACTTTCACCCATATGGCATTGCAGGGGAGAAATATACTGTGGCTACTGCCAAATATCCCTCCATAGCCTCAGGAGATATGTCCCATGAGTCCCAAAGGAAACACAATGCTGCAGCCAGCTTTGAGCACTATTAGCACTATATTTTCATGTACACTCATAAAGTTTACTTGATACACTAGGTATAGTAAAACTAACAACAATAACTAATAATAAAATAGAGCTGGGTGGTGCACACTTTTAATCCCAGCACTTGGTAGTCGGCAGATGGATCTCTGAGTTTGAGGCCAGACTGGTCGACAGATTGGGTTCTAGAACAGCCAAGGCTGCACAGAGAAACCCTGTCCTAAGAAAAATAAAAAACAAATGTTGATTAAGAAGGAAGAAAGGAAGGAAGGAGAAAGAGAAAGAGGAAGAAAGAAAGGAAAAAGAAAACAGACTATAATTTAGGAAAAGTTGATTAAAAGTTGGTTATTTATGAGTTATTTATGTCAGAACGTTCTCGCAATTATTTTTAGACTATAGCTGACTCTGGGCATCTGAAACCATGGAAAGAGGAAGTGCAGTGAGAAGCTGAAAACCTTTCCTGAGACATATTCATGGGCACCCTGTCAATCTTGACGGACTGTCCAACTCCACCCTCTACACAGAAGCAGCAGGATGGGTCAGATCTCCCCTGTGGACTCTAAACTGAGGGCCACTACCTCACCTTTTCTGCAGAACTGCCAACACTGAGGCAAGGATACAGCTCATGGGCAACATTTTCCACATGCTGATGTGGAGTGTCTTTCTGTACACTGTGAATTACCACTGGATAATAAAGAAATTGTTCTGGCTTACGGCAAAGCAGCCTATAGGCAGGTGGGAAATCCAAGCATAGATAAAGGGTAAGAAGGGCAGAGTCAAGGGAGGCGCTATAAGCTGCCTCTGAGAAAACAAGATGTGAAGAAACACAGGTAGGCCATGAGCGACACGGCAATACACAGATTAATCAAAACAGGTTAAGTTAAAAGAGCTAGCAAGTAATGGGCCCGAGCCATAAACCAAACAGCTTGTAATGAATATAAGCATCTTGTCCAGACCGCCGGCCCAGATGGGTCAGAAACTTCCTACTACAGTGTGCCTTTGTGTATGGACAGCACAGAAGCCATTTCCTTGGGAAGATCGTGCAGATCCAGTTAGTGGTAACTAACCCTGTGGAGTCAAAGACTGTGACCTCCAACCAGTGGGGAAGTGTCTTCTCAGTTCAAACACCACAAGAAATGTGCCTTTAGGACAGCCATGCCTATGGAACCAGTGCTCACCAGACCCAGTCTTCCTCACACAGCACATCCCAGGCACTTTTCAGAAGAAGCAGAAAACCAATTCACTCTAGAGAATTTTTTCTTTTGAGTTCTCTCTCAAAAATTACTAAATGTAATCAGGATATGATCACACACACCCTTAATCCCAGCGCTCAGGAGGCAGGCAGATCTTTATGAGTTTGGTCACCTTGGTCTACAGAGTGAGTTCCAGGACAGTCAGGGCTCGAGAAAAATAAAAAAAAATTTAAAAAGTTACAAAAAAAATAAGCAAACAAAACACACACACAAAGTTACTATGTGTTCAGAGTTTTCTGGTATCCTGGAGGGACATTCAGAGAAGGTAGCTGTCCCACTTCAGAGCAGCAGGGCCCCAGGGCTCCTCAGTGTTAGTTCACAATGATCTGTTTATCCCAGGCTGATCTGCACAGATCTTTGTTATCTTCATCTCAGGAGTGTCCCATTGACAAAGCTTTCTTCAAAAGCCTCAACCTGGGGACAAAGAGGTCCTGTGTGGAGGAGATGTGGCTTCTATACACTTTCCAAGAAAGTCTAAATAACAGAGGCATCCTGATGACAGGCAGCTTTGCCTTCCTGGAGAGAGCCCCCTTTATCCAGAACGGAAGAGCAACTGAGGCCAGAAGCAATGTCTACTCAACCACCACAACAAAAGATACTGGATTCCAACAGATACCTCCGACAACAACAAGAAAAACTGTGATAATCTACTGAGTCAAACCAATGGTCCAGCATTTAATAATCCTGAAATTTAATAAGCCCTCTGCTTCAGAAGAGCTGTTGCATGGGGTTTCATTTAATTAATGTCAGCAGGTTTAAGAAGAAACTGCAGGAAGTCACAAAAAAACCTCCTAGGGCCAAAGTGGAAAAGGAAGAAACTCCGCTACCATGTCAGAAATGGTTATTAAAAGCTGCAGTAATTTGTTTCCCAAAGACCTGTTCTGCTCGGTCCTCAACCCATGAAAGTATTATAAGGTGTGTAAGAAGCAGGACATCGTGAAAGAAAGTAGGTCATTAGAGTGGGCCCTTAAAGGGGAGATGGAAATCCAAACCCCACCCCTTCTTGGCCAGCATGAATTGAGTATCTCTGCAATCACGTGTCCCCACCTTTCCCCCATCTGCCATGACGCCACACACTCCCCAGCATGACGCTGTGCCTTGCCACAGGCCCAAAGGCAGCCCAACCTCTGAAAACCAAGACCTCAAATAAACACTTCCTCTTCACAAGCTGTTTATAAGGATTTTGTTACAGTCACAAAAAGCCATGAACATAGAAGGTTTTACCCATCTACCAGCTAGGGTTTGAATACTACAATGTGGTAAAGTAAAGTAACCTTGTAATGTTAGACTAGTCTTTCTCTGTGTTTTACCAGAAGGCTTCTAGGTCAGAGCTCCTCATGGAGGGTGAGCACTGTGTATGAAGAGGTCAAATTACAAACAAGGATTAGATAGAACTCTCACTTCCTCCTCCAAGATCACCTCTGTGAGAAGATGCCCAGCGGGCTCTACACCCTGAACATTCTTCTGCTCACCGAGCCAACATCAAGCAGCACAAACCATCTGCAGGCAGAGCATCTAGGCAGGAGAGTCACCTGTATTACCTGAGTGACCCACACTCCC